>JAFVLL020038207.1:0-26571 GCA_021397915.2 Tor tambroides | reverse complement strand
TTTATTGTGGCCAGCCTAAGGCACACCTGTGCAATAATCATGCTGTCTAATCAGAATCTTGATATGCCACACCTGTGAGGTGGATGGATTATCTCAGCAAAGGAGAAGTGCTCACTAACACAGATTTAGACAGATTTGTGAAGAATATCTGAGAGAAATAGGCCTTTTGTGTACATAGAAAAAGTCTTAGATCTTTGAGTTCAGCTCATGAAAAATGGGGGCAAAAACAAAAGTGTTGCGTTTATAATTTTGTTCAGTGTAGATAGATAGATAGATAGATAGATACTGTAGATAGAGAACACAAAAATAAAACAAAATATTTTAAAACATTATAAAATAATGTACAAATCATTCCTTTTCCAGAAGCATGTGAATATACAAAAATGACTACAAATAATATCATTGCCATTTTCATTTAAAATAAAAGAAATAAAAAAAGACAATTAGCAAATGATAACATGCACCATATTTCTAAAAAATAAAGGCAAACTATTTCATGCAGTGCCAAAAAATAAACTGAATGAAAAAAATAATCAAGAGTACAAAAATAAAACCAAATTTCTTTTCCTGAAATGTGAATATACAAATAAATAAAATAAGCATAAATAACAAAAAAGGCTTCTCTTTGCCTTTACAGATTCCATGGTATTTTTTAAGTAAATATTAAGTAAAACAACAATTTTATGAAATAAAAAATGTGAATAAACATCCAAGTCAAGATACAATATTACATTATTTCCTTTATACTGCACTATACAATCTAAACCCAGTAAACAGAGTCTTTGCAAGGAGAAAATCGAGAAAAGGGGGAGAGCAGGAGAGCACAGCTGGGTCTTTTGAAAGTGCAAAATTAAAATGGAAAAAAAAATCATTTTTCTTTTCACAGATCTTCAAAGAGCTGTGTGTGTGTGCATGGTTGTGTGTGTGCGTGAGTGTGTGAGAGGGTTCAATACTGCACCTGAGAGAGCCGGAGTGAAAGTCAGGACACAATTAACGTGAGAGCTTCTGGTTTAGTGCCAGGGCAGCGTGTGTCTGCGTGTACGTGTCTGTGTGAGACTGAGTGGACGTGGGAACAGGTGTGTGAGTGGCTGATGTGTTAGAGAGCCGTAAAATGGGTCTTTTCACCCAGTGTGTGGATGTTGGAGTGTGTATGTGTATTTGAGGGAGGGTGTGTGCAAACACGACACACTTAAGGGCCTCTTCAGCTCCATTAATTGGTCATTTGACATGAAAGACCTCATACCACCTTTTTCACACGACTGCTTTCCTGAAGACCCAAAAACCTTCACCCTCAGAAAGGACACACACACATAATAAACAGCTTGATACCTCAGCTAACATCCTCCTGTCTGTCATCTCTCATTCCTTTTAATAGATAGTTCTTTTTCATTGTCAGAACCAATGATGTCACATCCTGTGACCGAGACAGGAAGTGATGTCAGAAACGCTTATCCATATGCCCCTGCACATAAAAATATTTTTATAATGTCTCTTTCTGTTTGCCCTAAATTGAATGTTCAAATTATGTATTGACCCTCATGTTGTTCCGAATGCTGCTGCACTGATAATTTGTAACATTACAATTATTTGTGTGTTATGGCTGATAAGTGATAAATTGCAGATTTTAAAATTCTATATTATGCTGGTGCTTAAACATTTTACCACGGAGAGCCAAAAATTTTACTTGATTGAGGGCCACGGCCAAAAGTAAATGTTGCATTATCCAACTATATTACTAAAATTTCAATTTGCTAAAATCAGATTTAATCATTTCTACATTTCAATTGAAAAAGTAAAAAAAAAAGTAAAAAAAAAAGTAAAAAAAAATTTAATTAGCTATTATTAGAAGTAATTTTTATTAACAGTTTGAATCAGTTTTTATATTTAAATTTCAGTACCTTTGTTGTGTTTTTGTTGATTTTATTGTTTTTTTTTCGATTAGTTTTTTTTAAATTAATTTTTGTTTATTTTAATTCATCAAGCTAACTTATTGAAAAATGTTTCCTTGGCAGTAAGTAATTTTCAAGTAATATTTTGTTACTTCAAGTGCATCATATAATTTAATACAAATATTCATCTTGATATATTGGCTAAAGGTTACATTTAACAATGTTACTAAATTATTAATGTTTTTAAAGATTAATTTTGAGTGTTAATTAGTTAATCTAAATACAAAAATTAGCCTGTTTAAATAAATATCCAGTATTCACACATAACAAATATCTTAAATATTGGTTTACAGTCAATATGACACCCATACTTTAATGGTGCTAACTAACCCCTTAAATGACAGTAAAAAAGAGACAGCTGTGGGCTCTGTTCTCATTTTAATTCACAACTTTTAGATTTTGACAATTTTCAGCATAAACACATTTCATTCATTGTCAGTAAACAGTGGCTCGACTGTCACATCTGAAGTGCTTGTCAGATTTTGCTCAAAGTTAGACAAAGACAGACTATAAATTCAAATACACCAAGATCCATGTGGCATGTGTGTGTGTGTGTCAGCATTAACCTTGTGTGTATTCAGCTATCTGATCAGAGAGTGCCCACCTGCGGTTGTCCTAAGTTACATCAAAAACTTAATGACCTTGTCCTCTCCATGCCACCTGCCTGGCACAGGTAACCATGACAACCGTTTGCGTCTGATCAAACTGTTTGATACCGGATCATTTGAGCTCTTCCCTTCAGTTTTTCCAGTCTTTGTCTTGGGCACACATACATTTGAGAAACACCTCCAGTATCCCAGTGAAACCTGTGAATTATAGATTTGCTCGGGTAAGAGTTCAGGTCAGGGTTTGGATTTAGCACTGGTTATCGTGACAGTTCTTCACACACTAAGCTAATGTCAATAGGCTACATGTTTTCTGGTCCTTTACGAATCAATATTTTATTACCTGGGCAGTGATTACATCACACTGATGTCATATGATCAGATTACCCATCATCCTTATGGAAACCTAGAGATCAAATTGCTTTGAAAACACTGCTATTTCATTTGCGAAATGCAAATCTAGGCAAACGTTTTCTGAACGACGTCTGAAGCATATCAATAGGCTAAACTTGATTTCATGCATTAGCACATTCCAAAATGTGCTGCAACACAATTCATAAGTATGTTTCACCATAGTGTTTCTTCACCATAGTGATTCATGAAACATTCTCAAGAACAAAAAACATTCTTTCTTCTTATTTTTTTAACTTAAGAAAAAGTTAATAATATTTTGTATTTCCAAAAAGTCTTCTTAAGAATCTTTTTTTCTTAAGACTGTTCTTAAGACAAAACTTAAGAAGAATTCAAATTCTTGAAAAGAATCTTCTTAAAAATCTTTGTAAATAACTTAATCTTAGGATAGCCCCTGACTTGTCTTAAATTCCAAATATTAAGAATGATTTAATAAATTTGTTGGGTTATTTCAAATTAATTGTTATATTTAAGCATTACAACAACAATATAGGACTATTAATAGGGATGTACAGGAGTTTTCTGAAGTGACAGTGATGACTGACAATGTAAACAATGACACGTCATGATTATGTTTAACACCACGTTTTACAAATTCAAAATTCAGTAACAACTCTACAAAAACAAAGTATGAGTTTATCATTGAGTCTTCAGTCATGTATTCAGTCAGATAAAGACTGCCATTTTTTTTCTTAAGAAAAAAATTAGATCTTCTTAAGAACATATTTGAGAACTGATTAAGAATTTTTCAAGAATTGCACTTAAGAACATTCCTACGAACTGTGGAAATTATCTTAAGATATTTCTTAACGTATTTCTTGAGAAGTTTTTTGTGAATTCGCCAATCCAGCCCCTGGTCTTTCATCTGTGTCGTTATCCTTATAATTGGGACTTTGTGTGAACTTCTCTATTCTCGTAGAAGGATTTTTCAAACTTTATCATTATAGTTATCGTCCCTGGTGTGTGCCTTAACACACAAGCTCAAGATATTTGCAGTTTTATTCAACACATAAAATAGCCTATGTAAGTAGCCCTCTTGTGATTTTTTAAAAGCTTTTACATGTGTTGAAAAAATGTGGATATGGATTTTAAAGAAAAAAATGTGATTCTTAAAATTCTTTCAAAACAATCACTGTAGGCTACATATGGCAGAACAAACAAAAGAACGGTTAAATAGACGTGTTACTTGAAGTCTAGCGCTTGAGTGTGTGGTGGCATACAGGGAAAACAATTTCTTTGTGATATCAAAATGGTGTTTAATGACCACGCTTGGCGACTAGCAGATATTACACTGCTAAAATATATACAGTATAGAATGAGTCGAGTGTCTTAAATCTGTAGGAGTACACAAGCTTTATCTGCTCTCAGCCTGAACTGATGAGGCCAGAAGGAGAGCACAATGTTCCTAACACTGCTTTCATTGTCTGAAGACACTATAATAAACCTGTGTGTGTGTGTGTGTGTGTGTGTGTGTGTGTGTGTGTTTGTCCCACACATCCTGTGGCTCCTTGTGGGAGAGACACTATCCCATCCGTGAGGAAGTGATGTGTGAAGAAACTAACGTGCATTTATGAAGTGCATAATGTGTATTAATGAGTATATGTGTTTGTTTCATCTTTGTTTAATCATAAAATACATATTTGTGGGTGTACTTCAATAGAAATATATAATGGCTATATTTGCCTAAGTGTGCTTTTTGTTTGATGTGTATGTTTTTCATGTTATGCCAGGAGGACAGGTCAGAGCACGGTTAGACTTTTTTTACCCATCATCCCTGTCTATAAATCTCCCACACACACACACACACACACACACACACACACACACACACACACACACACACACACATACACACACGCACACACACACATGCAAGTGTTTTCTCATGATGAGCAATTTCCTGAGTTGTTTAATTAGTTATCTGACTCTTACATCTGCCCAGAACTGCTCATTAATAATGATTTACTGTAGAAAAAGAGAAAGAAATAGAGAGAGTTAGCCAGAAATTTATGTATTGCAAGTGTGCTCTTGTATTACTGTAGTGGTAAAAAGCCTCAGTATTTAAGGGGGCGATAGAGTTACTGTCAAATGTTTGCGCCAGTAAATAGAGCGCTGTGACAATGCATTTTTATAGGAAAACCCGGAAGTTAGTATCACCCTGGTTCCCTTGACAAAACCCAATAGGATTTTTCCTATTGTTTTTTTATTTGTTATTCATAACATTTTTATTAGTTATTTTGAACTCAATACTCACTTGCTTCAAAAACTCTGCAAAAAAACCTTTCATTTAAAGGAATACTTCACTCAAAAATGAAAATTTGTTGAAAATTCACTCACCCTCAGGCCATCCAAAATGTAAAAGAGTTTGTTTCTTCAACTGGAGGAATTTAGTGTTACATCAATGGTTACATACCAATGGATGCTCTGCAGTGAATGGGTGCCGTCAGAATGAGAATCCAAACAGCTGATAAAAACATCACAATAATACACAAGTAATCCACACCACTCCAGTCCATCAACATTTTGTGAAGTGAAGATTTCTGCAATTTTGTGTGAAAAAAAATCCTCTAGCCATAATATTGCTTCCTCCAGTGAAAAAGTTGTCTCATCTGGATCAGGAGAGAAATATGCAAAGATCAAGCATCATTTATAAGTGAAAACTCTAAACTCTAAAGCTCTAAACAACATGTCAGTGGATTTTATTATAAGAGGACAACAGGGAATGGACTTTTTCTCTGGAGGAAGCGTTATTGTGGACTCATATTCTGACCAGAGACAATGGTTTAAAGTTAAAATGCTTTAATGACGGACTTGTTACTTATAAAAACTTAGCTTTTCCCTTCACAAGATGATAACTGATGGACTGGAGTGGTGTGGATTACTTGTGGATTATTGTGATGTTTTTATCAGCTGTTTGGACTCTCATTCTGACGGCACCCATTCACTGCAGAGCATCCATTGGTGAGCAAGTGATGCAATGCTAAATTTCTCCAAATTTGTTCTGATGAAGTAACAAACTCATCCACATCTTGGATGGCCTTAGAGAGAGTACATTTTCAGCAAATTTTCATTTTTGGCTGAACTATTTCCTTAAGAGACATTAGGGTAATTTCAAGGAAACTGAAACATACTGTATGGTGCACAAAATAACTGTGAGAGATTATAATATGTTTTCCTTAATGGAAGAAATACTGTTTTTTTCTGAAGAAAACAAGATTTTTCTTTTTTTTTAAATCATAAAATATACCTTAACTTGTAGAATGACTCAAAGCATTTAGAAGAGCTCTGTATAATAGGGAGGAAGTTCAGCGTGAGATAGCACACCTTACACCTGTGTGTGCGTGCGCTCTGAATCCTCCCACTTAATACTGTCTCCATGACAACCATGTAAAAGTATGTTCTTACTGACCAGATCTGACACACATAAACACATGCATTCACACACATTCTTTCAGAGCACTAAAAATGCAAAACATGATTATGATTCAAAGTATCCTTTCAGTGGGGATTGGAATAAAAAGGAGAAGTGCGGCAAAAGAAACTAATGAAAGGAAAGCTGTCGTCTTTTTTTCAGTCTCTCTCACACACACACACACACACACACACACACACGGATGCAGGCAGTCTCTGCAGTTTGCTGGACTATATGAGCTAGTCTTTGTTTTGTTTCGTTTTGAGTGGATGAGAAGAGCGAGTTTAGATTGATGGAGTCTTTTGTGTTTTTATTTCTCTTTATTGCATTCAATTCTCTTTCAAAGGGAAGTATTTCAGCACTCACTGTTCCAAACATTTAGTGAAGTCTCATCTAATGGCTGGAAAAATTACTATAGGCATTTACATTTACATTTAGTTATTTAGCAGATGCTTTTATCCAAAGAAACTTACAAAAGACATCAAGTCATCAGGTAATGTATGGAAATGTAGGCCTACAAAATCGTTTTAATAAAGCCAGTTGCAACTGCATTTGTGTTCAGGAAAGAGTCTCCAAAATTAGCAGTGCATAGCTCAGTCAAGAGAAAGACTAAATACAGCTAATAGTGGTTTAAGTTAAAGCCTTCAGCCTCAAATCTCCAATATAATCAGGTAAACGTGCAGTATGGAAAAGTTTGAATCTTCCTTACACTCTTCCCATTGGCGTAATAAGAGTGCATACTGCCTTCTAGTGGTCAGATATAGAAGTGAACATACCCTCATCAATCCTAAACCCAGTTATACGGGTCATTCCTGTTATGGGTAATTATCATATATGTCTGAATATAGTGGATAAAATATTAAACTCAGCGTTTGGTATTTTGTTGTATGTTCTCCAGTACTGAACAAGCTTGTAAAATAAAAAACTGTAAATTAAAAAAATAAATAAATCCAAAATTTGTTCTTTATTAAAAAAATTAAAATAAAATTAAAATAAACAAATAAATGAACATTTGTTTTAATCAGTAATCAGTGTATTTTGCCTGTGAACTTAATTTTATACTTAATTTTACTTTCATGTTTTGAATGTGTGTGTGTGTGTGTGTGTGTGTATTTTAAACACACAAACATATATAATTTGAAATTATAGAGAGAGAGAGAGAGAGAGAGAGCCTAATTATAATTTGATATAATTTTTATTCTGACAACTGTCTTCATATAGTGTGACAACACGCCATTATCTTACTATAGTACAGTAACGGTGGTCATGTTCAAATGCATTTTTAAAGCCAAGACTTTTAAGTGACTGTACGAAAATGGGCTTTCAAGAATAAACCTACCCTGAAAAATATTCACCGGAGTGAGAAGTGTGACACATAGCTCCAAACCCCCCTATTTCTAACATATATACAATAAATATATAGTTTAATAGTGATTTGGGAATGTAAACACTGATTTTCCATGCCAGCTGTCTCTAGAATCTGAATCGGAACGATATAGCGAGAGCGTGTGAGGCAGAAGCACGTGTTACATGGTATATGTTCCTGCTCTATAGGTTCCTTCTGCGCTCATGCTATAGAAATGAGGTGCGGCGCGGAAGCTCAAGCGTGTAACACAGAGGGAAGCTAGTCTCGCGCTTCCCGGAAACGGGACCGCAGAATCATGGCGACCGTCTCAGTGTGCCAGTATCGCCCCGGTGGTTTCAGTTTCGAAAACTGCAAGAGGTGAGATTTATCGCTCTATATAACCGGGAATTTAGCCTGTGAAGCGGGGTGGTTTTTATATGATTAATTCGGTGAAATACTAAAGAGTTTGAGTGGGTTTTAAAGGCCTTATAGCGATCGGTTGAATCACGGCCTGTCTGAATGACTCAGGAGAATTTTTCCAAACTCATTTGAATAGCGGTTTTATTGAATGAAAAACACATTAAATGACATTATACGTTATGTATAAAATTTCGAAATGTGTTTGAATGGTTAACATGTTTTTGTTTATTATTGGTAATGTTTTGTTGTTATTGTGGGCTTCGACCCCGCGCTTATAGACTATGTCGCAAGTTCAGGCTAAAGTAACATTTAAACTCTCAAGTAACATGTGTTTATTCATTTTTACACTAAAAATAACTTCTTTTAATTCATCAAATCGTTCTGCGATTTGTATTTGGTTAAAAACTAAGAGAGAATGTAAGAGTTCGATACGTGATACATGACCGAGTCTTTTGTAACAGCAAAGACGAAGCGTTCATTTGTTGTTTTTTAGTGTAATAAATGTTGTCTGTTATATAAACCTCGTTAAGTTGGCTTAATTTGGTTGTTTTTATTTAAATGTAAAGAATTTATAGAATTTTGTATTAACCACAATAGGAGTGCTGATATAAGGGTGTATTAAAAGTGTCCACTAGTTGTCAGGATGAATCTGTTGTTGACAATACTGTCAGTATGAGTCAAAAACATAATGCATACATATGCGGACTGGTCAAAACAAATAGCTGTTTACTTTTTTTGTTGCTAATGTAGCATCTTATCCAAGTTCATGAAAGAGGGAGTTGAAATATAAAGGGCTGAATAAATAAAATGAAGTTTGTGAAGAAATGTTAAATGTTTGTGTTTTTATAGAAATGCTCTTTTGGAGGCAGACATCAATAAGCTCGGTTTCAGCTCTCCTGCTGCTCGTAAAACAGGCACCACCATCTGTGGAGTTGTTTACAAGGTAAGAAAAAAGCATAATTGAGTTTAATATCTAAAAGTAAAGTGTTTGACTTCATAACCTGATATCTGTCAAAAAAGTTGATCTAGAAGGAATACTGCCTCATAAAAATCATCTCTTTCTCTCAGGATGGTGTTGTTTTAGGTGCAGACACTCGTGCGACTGAAGGAATGGTCGTCGCTGATAAGAATTGCTCCAAAATTCACTACATCTCTCCCAACATATAGTGAGTACAAACATATCATAATGGACAATTTTGCAATTAAACAAATTTACAATCCCTGAAATCCATTGTTCTGAAACCGTCTGGCTCTCTCTTCCTCTCATTCCTCTGTAGTTGTTGTGGAGCCGGTACCGCGGCGGACACTGAGATGACCACACAGATCATCTCCTCCAACCTGGAGCTCCATTCTCTGTCCACCGGCCGTCTCCCAAGAATCGCTACCGCCAACCGCATGCTCAAACAGATGCTCTTCAGGTAATGAATTGTCACAGCTCTAAATAAGCTTTTTAAATGTTTTTGAAAAAAAGGTCTCTTATGCTCACCAAGGCTGGATTTTACTGATCAAAAATACAGTAAAACAGGAATATTGTGAAATGTTATTACAATTTAATAGAACTGTTTTCTACTTGAATATATTTCAAAATGTAATTTATTCCTGTGATGCAAAGCTGAATTTTCAGCATCATTACTCCAGTCTTTAGTCTCACATAATCCTTCAGAAAAAGATTCAGCTTTGATCACAGGAATAAATCAAATTTAAAACTATATTTAAATAGAAAAGTTATTTTAAACTGTAAAAATATTTCACAATATTACTGTTTTTATTGTATTTTTCTTTTATTATTGGGTTGTTTCAAAAACATAAAACATTTTTTTTATTCCAATCTTTTGATCGGTAGTGTATATGGCCATGTGGCTGAGTCTACCATGTGTTTACATATGTAGGTATCAGGGTTATATTGGCGCTGCATTAGTTCTCGGAGGGGTTGACTCCACCGGCCCACACTTATACAGCATCTATCCACACGGATCAACAGATAAACTACCCTATGTCACTATGGGTGAGTTACACTAACATACCTATATGAATCATCATCTCATTCCACCAAAAGGGGGAGATATTGTGTTTCAGAAAAGCATTTGACTGGTGCCAAGCTAGATGTCTGTCTGACTGACAGACTGGCTTTGCTAGTTGTGTCCCATATGACAACATATCACGCATCATTTAATGAATATCTGTTATAGATGCTCTGTTAGACTGGCTCTTTCTCACTTGTAATATCAGCATGTGTTTGTTTCATCAGGTTCTGGATCTCTGGCAGCAATGGCAGTCTTTGAGGATCGCTACAGGCCCAACATGGAGGTAACCCTCCCTCATGTGCATTTATGTGTCTCTTTGGCTCTTTTTTTTAACGTTTAGAGTTTTGGGGTTAGGTTTTTTTTGTTTGTTTTTTTATTCAGTAAAGATGCATTACATTGATAAAAAAGTGACAGTAAAGACATTTATGTTGCTAAATATTTTGATTTTAAATAAATTGTGTTCTTTTGAACTTTCTATTCCTTAATGAATCCTGAAAAAAAAAAAACATTAACACAGTTTCCACAGAAATATTAGACAGCACAACATTCAGCATTTATAAAAATATGCACCAGATCAGCATATTAGAATGATTTCTGAAGGATCATGTGACACTGAAGACTGGAGTAATGATGCTGAAAAATTAGCTTTGCATCACAGGAATTAATTACATGTTATAATACATTAAATTAGAAAACAGTTATTTTAAATTTTAATAATATTTCACAATAATGTTGTTTTTGCTGTATTTTTGATCAGATAAATGCAGCCTTGGTGAGCGTAAGGGACCTCTCTTAAAAACATTTTAAAAAATCGCCCCCAAACCTTTGAACGTTAGTGTATATATTCAGGATTGAAACAGTCATGGACAAATTGACAGTATCTGAGAATTCCCAAAACAAACTGTGATTTTTAAACTTAGAAAATCATGGGAGCTAATCTTAATAAATCTTAGAAATGCATAGTAATTTTGGGTTTGCCGTTTGAAATATGAGCTGTAAATTGCTTTTTGTGAATGCAGTATTCATGTAAATTGGTTAAAACACATGGGAACAGTCTCTAAACCATTGCAGTTAACATAATGCTGCTGCTGGTTGTGTCGATCAGGAGGAAGAGGCCAAGCGTCTGGTGCGGGATGCGATTTCAGCCGGTATCTTTAATGACCTGGGCTCAGGCAGCAACATTGACCTGTGTGTGATCACCAAGGGGAAGGTGGACTACCTGAGACCTCATGATGTGGCCAACAAGAAGGGTGTCAGGTGAGCATTTGTACAGCCAGAGGAACATCACCTCATACACACCTGTCTAAACTTTGCAGTTACACTTGTTGCACGGCGACATGGCGGCAGTGATGAAATCTGTATAATCAGTCTAATTCATGTGACAAATGACTGTGTGCTTTAAAAAAAAAAAAAAAAAATCTTAAACTGATATAAATGCCCAGCAAGCATATACACCTCTATGATTGAGTAAGAAAAGGCATGTTATGATTATTACATAATCTGCTTATTGCAATCATTGTACAGGTAGTCTTAAGTCTAGACACAAATGGTCAGTATGATTAACAATCTGTTTATGCAGGCCGCCACATGTGTGCATGATATTAATCAGAGATTTTAACCAAATGAGAGGCTCATGTTTCACTGTTCCCTTTTAAGGGAGGATAAGATTTATGGACGCCCTGTGTGAGTAACCCGTGTGTTAAAACGTGCACCATGTCTAGACAAAACTGTAACCTGCATGTGTTTGACTAACCAGGTGTGAGTTTGAAGTAGTTGAGTTGTTCAAACTGACAAGCTGTTTGGTGATTTTTCTCTTAGAGTCTTCTGCTAACATCATTATACATGTTTTTGTAAAGTGTATTTCCCTGGTCTGGATTGGTTTTATCTTGTGAAAAACGTGTGTTTCAGTCCTGGTTAGAGCCGTGTGTGTTTAGGCTTCGGTTTTTTTCAGCGGGAGTTGTGTTTTCATTTCATTGTGTATTTTCCTCACAGAACCGGAAGCTACAGGTACGAGCATGGAACTACCGGTGTTCTGACGAAGGCCGTGACTCCTCTGAACCTGGAGGTGGTGGAGGAAAGCGTGCACACCATGGATACCTCCTGAGATGACACAACCCACCACGCTTTGATCTGTTTGTTTCCTCCATAACCATTGTCCCCAAAGTCTTATGTGGTGGTTTAGTAATTTTCCATTATTTCCAATAAAAGAAGTTGTAAGTTGTTGTATGTGCATGGTATCATTTATTTGAGATAACCTATTATTTAACATTTTTAATATAAAAGTATGGCAGGCAAATTAAATTTAGGGTTAAAAAAAAAAAGTTTAGGTAATTTTTTTTTTTTTTTGATCTGTAATATTGTGAAATTTTATTGCAATTGAAAATAACTTTTTTCTATTTGAATATATTTTAAAATGTAATTTATTCCTGTTATGCAAAGCTGAAATTTTCAGCATCATTACTCCAGTCTTAAGTGTCACATGATCCTTCAGAAATCATTCTAATATGCTGATTTGATGCTCAAGAAACATTTATCAATTTTAAAATCAGTTGTGCTGCTTATTTTTTTTAAAGAATTCTTTGATAAATTTAAAAGAACATTTACAGTGCCTTGCAGAAGTATTCAACCCCTTAATTTTTTTTCACGTTTTGTCATGTTGCAGCCTTGTTAAACCGCTTTAAATTACTTTTTTTTTCCCACGGCAATCTACACTCCACACACCATAATGACAAAGCAAATAACAGGTTTTTATCATCTTTGCAAATTTATTAAACATAAAAAACAAATGCTTCCATTGCATTAGCATTCAAACCCTTATCCGGGACAGTTGAAATTTAGCTCATGAGCACTTATAGAAAGGCCTCCTGGCCAAACTGAGCAACTGATGGAGAAGGGCCTTGTCTAGACTGGTGACCAAGAAGCTGATGGTCACTCTAGTTGAGCTCCATGATCATATATGCAGATGGGAGAAACCTACAGAAGGACAAACATCACTGCAACACTCCACCAATCTGGGTTTTATGTCAGTGTGGCCAGACTCAATCATCTCTTCAGTGAAGGCACACAAAAACCCACTTGGAATTTGCAAAAAAGCACCTAAAGGACCCACAGACTCCGAGAAACAAGATTCTCTGGCATGAACCTCAATTCTAAGCATCATGTTTGAAGGAAACCAGCTCTGCTCATCACCTGCAGAGTACCATCCAAAAAGTAAAGTGTGCTGGTAGCAGCCTCATGCTGTGGGGCTGTTTTTCAGCGGCAGGGACTGAGGGACTCATCAGAGTAGAAGACAAGCTCAATGCACCATATTGAGATAGCCTTAATGAAAACCCAGTCCAGAGCATTCAGAACCTCAGACTGGGCAGAAGGCTTACCTTCCAACAGGACAATGACCCTAAACACACAGCAAGAGTGGCTTATAGACAACTCTGTGAATGTCCTTGAGTGGCCCAGCCACAGCCTGGCCTTGAACCCAATCAAATATTTCTGGAGAAACCTGAAAATGTGCATCTGCCCCCATCCAACCTGACAGAGCTTGAGAGGTGAAGAGGTGAGGTGAAGAATGGCAGATAATTGCCAAATGCTGATGCGCAAAGCTTGTCGGATCAAAAAAAAGAAGAAAAAAAGACTTGAGGCTATAAAGGTGCTTCAGCTAAGTTCTGAGTTAAGGTTTTAAATCCTTTTGCAATGTACTTATTTCAAATTTTTTTTAATAAATTTACAAAGTTGTGATAGTTCTGTTTTTGCTTTGCCATTATGGTGTATGGAGTGTAGATTGATGTGGAAAAAAAGTAATTTAATGCAGTTTAACATAAAGCTGCAACATAACAAAACATGAAAAAATGAAGGGGTTTGAATACTTCTGCAAGGCACTGTATTTGAATTAGAAATCTTTTGTAGCTGTGCTCAAGTTAGCTGAAAATAGAAGTAAGTGTATCATGTTTTGTTTGATAAATGATAGTACTTAATATATTTGCTCATCTCCAGGGGGCGCTAAATAAAAACCATCGATAATGCATTCTCAATTCTTAATAATTTGAGTCTTGTTCTTCAGAAAATCTGATATAAATACTCAAAAAAAAAACGGTTTAAAACACTTCAGATGTCCTTCAAAACAAAGCTGTCACAAAGTCAATATTTCCAGTTACATTTTATTGTTAATTACACATTTAAACATGAGAAAATGCTTCAAAATACCTTAAAAATAACATCTCTTTGGATATAATGAATACTTTCATACGGTAGATATTTGACCAGAGAACAAAACCGCTGAACTCACCATCCAACACAAGTGTTTCCCTGCAAAACACTCAACAATTATGTGTGTGTGTGTGTGTATCAGAAACATAAAGAGAGATAAGTAGCACAACTGTAAGTCTCTTTATATGCTGTTATGAATATAAGCCTACAGAAAAAGTATGTATAAATGGAACCACCTTGCTTTGACATCATCAACATGAGGCATTGGTCACCTGACCTGACCAACTTTCTCTATACCAATCAGCATACAGCACTGTGATATATCATTCGAAGGCACAACAGAATATATCGGCATTCTTTTCAATACAAATCTAGAGAAATGCTCAGCTTAAAACAGTATAGACACTGTTCACATTCTCTCTTTACTCATTTCTAGATCTTTCTATAGCTTGATCAGAGAGCAGAGATCGCAGGTTTGCGCAATGGTTCTCCTCATTGCTGCAGGTGTGTGTGTGATTATCAGGTGCTGGACGTCCACAGGTGCATCTGTTTGGCGAACTGCAGGACGAAGCTGATGTCGGGCCGCTGGTCGGGATCTGGGTTGATGCACATACTGACCAGATCTCTGAGCTGCAACACATACAAGGTGTATAGTTTACATCACTGTTCACATGCTGTATTTTCATGATATGATTGTTTAGATATGCTGTGTTTTAGTTTACAAAAGTTTGACGTCAGTAAGATTTTTATTTTTTTTTTGAAAGAAAGTAGAACTTTCTTTTTTTGAAAGTAGTTCTTTTAAACTTTCTGTTCATCAAATCCAGAAAAAATGTACCATGATTTCCACAAATATACTAATCAGCACAACTGTTTTCAACACTGATAATAATAATGTTTCTTCAGCATCAAATCAGGATATTAAAATGATTTCTGAACAATCATGTGACACTGAAGACTGGAGTAATAATGATGCTGAAAATTCAGCTTTGTATCACAGAAATAAATTACATTTTAAAATATATTCAAACAGAAAACAGTTATTTTAAATTGTAATAATATTTCACAATATTACTGTTTTTACTGATAAAACAAATGCTTTAATGCATTAACTATTACAAATACGTCATCTCGCACTATGAAGTGACAATAGCTCTAGCTCTAATAGCTCTATATTAGCATCATGTATGTTTGTGCTCACTGGAGTACTGAAGTGTTAGCTCTGGTTTTCATAGCAGAGGCATGTAATGCTGTGTGTGTGTGTGTGTGTGTGTGTGTGTGTGTGTGTGTGTGTGAGTGTGTGTGTGTGTTGTACCTTCTGTGAGTAGTGCTCTGAAGGCAGAGGAGGGTAATCGCACTGTTCAATCTTGTGGCACAATGAGAGCAGGTTCATCTTGTCGCTGTAGAAGGGGCTGTGCAGAGCTGCCATCTAAGAGACACACAAATATCACTCAATTAGGTCTCCTTCTGTTGTTCTTGCTTGTATTGTCGTAAAGTTGCCAGGCTTACTATTTGACAGTATTACTATTCCACTATTTTTGTGGCTGTACTTTCAAAACAGTGTATTTCAGTATTTATTCTGGTACAGTGCCTTGTCATATAAACTTTAATTGCAAGTGCATTACTGTAAAACAATTTGTTTTTGTTTGTACATATTAAAGGACAAATTTAAATAACTTTATATGGTAATCAACAGTTGTTGACCTTAATTTGTACTGAATTTTATTGGTAAAAAAAATAATGTTACAAAAAATTTATATTTCATATACATACTATTTTGAACTTTCTGTTCATCAAAGAATTTTTCAGAACTTTTCAGCATTTGTAATAATCAGAAATGTTTCTTGAGCAGCAAATCAGCGTATCATTTGACACTGAAAACTGGAGTAATGATGCTGAAAATTCAGCTTTGCATCACAGGAATAAATTACATTTTAAAATATATTCAAACAGTAAACAGTCATTTTAAATTGTAATAACATTTCACAGTTTTTACAGCATTTTGATTGAATGAATGCAGCCTTGGTGAGCATAAGACACTTCTTTTAAAAAATAAATTAAAATGTTTAAATGCTAATATGAAAATGTATGTGTTTGTGTACCTCATACAGCAAGCAACCCAAAGACCAGATGTCTGATTTGAAGTTGTAGCCATTTTCATGAATCCTCTCGGGAGACATGTAATATGGAGTTCCAACTGGGAAAGACACAGATACATGTTAAGCAGGTATGCACTTCCTGCGTATTTGCGGATTTGAATTGACTGGCTGGTTTGGTTATTTCACTCCATTCAGTACATGCATGAAGTGTTTATTTGAGTGTTTGTGTGGCGAGTCAGTGGTACCAAGAGAGTGTGCAGCAGTGGTTTTGGAGCTAAAGAATCGACCTAGTCCAAGGTCACCGAGTTTGACCTCTCCAGTAGCTGTGATGAAGACGTTGGCTGGTTTTATATCTGGTACACACACAAACATTTACAGAATAACAAAATAAATGAAGGCACATTAATTAAAAAAAACAAAAAAACGTGTCTGTATTAGAAAGTTTACCTCGATGCATGACTCTGCGCGAGTGCATGTGTTCCAGCGCGCTGCACAGCTGCACGAAATACTTCCATATCGTTCGTTCAGGAATCAACCTCCGCTTCTTCTTAAAATACTACACACATAAAAAATAAAACAAACTTTTATTTCAGCTAGTTGCGAAGACTTTACTTTAAGTTGTAGTACTAAAACAACTAAAACTAATACTAATACTAACTACAACTAATAAAATGACAAAAACACTACAAATTGAAAATAGAAAATGCAAAAATGAAATCCAATTTATATATATATATATATATATATATATATATATATATATATATATATGCCAAAAAAATACAACTGTATATACATATTTTAAAAAAACTCTAAAACTAATAATGATGACAAAAACACAACAAAATTGCAAAAATGCTGACACAAATTCAATTACAAGTAAATACAAAAATAAAATCCAATTCAAAATATTAACAAAACCTATAATATATATCAATAATTTTATTTAAGCTAGTTGAGAAAGCATTATATAAATAAACTAATACTCAAAACTAGAACTTAATAAAATCTATATATACATATTTTAAAAAACTGACTAAATTAAAAAAAAAACTAAAAATTGCAAAAACACACAGCAAATTTATTAAAAGTTTAACTAAAATTAAAATGAAAACAGAAAATCCAAAAATCCTATCCTATTTGAAATATTAACACTATCATATTATCATATCATATTAAAACTATCATATATAATTTCATTTTTTGACTGGAAAAAAAAGAGATTCCAAAAAGTATTAGGCCGTTTAATGTGTTGCGTAAAACTGACCTTAATCATCTGTGAAAGGTCACCAGCGCCTGCTAACTCCAGAACGATATTCAGCTCGTTTCCTTCAATAAACGAGTCCAAATACTTAATGACGTTTGGATGGTTCAGTTGCTGCAATCACAGGATGAAAATGAAACATCAGCACCTCTCACAAACAGAGACACTTGTTTGAGTTTAAAAACACACGCTGCTAACCTTTAACAAGTCGATCTCTTTAATGCAGTCCTGCCGGGCTTTAGCATCCATCATTTCAAAGATCTGAGAAAACAACACGATATTACAACATCCACCCACACTCGTGGTTGTGTAAAATTTGGTAATTTAATGTTGAGCAATGGATGATAAAATTGGTTCTTGATTCATTCGTCACATCGGCAATGTAAGATAAGGTCAAGTGCATTGCATTTTGCATACATTTGCATTTAGTATACAAGCTACAACAGTATGAATAGTATGTTCAAATGCAATTTAAAGAAATGTAAATGTTCACCTGTACTTTCTTTAGTGCCACTTGCTGGTTGTCTAGTAGACATGTGGCTTTATAAACCTCACTAAACTGACCGCGGCCGATCTTTTTCTCGATGAGGAAGTTGGACATCACCGTATAGAATCCATATCCTAACATGTTCCACTGAGAGACAGACAGAGGAACAGAAAGAGACAGTGAGAGTCAGAGTAGTGTGGTGATATCAGCATTATCACAGCGATGATTCATAAAAGCTTCTGTCTGCAGTTGATGAGTGTAATAACAACGTGTGCCCACGTGAGCCCAAGTAGCTGCACGTGTGTGTGTGTGTGTGTGTGTGTGGTCAGACCTGGTCGTTCTGTACCGGCACTGTGTAATTTTGATTCTGATCTTGAAGGCTGTTCTGCTCCATAATGACATTCCAGACCTACAGGCAAACACAAAGGACAGAGTCAATCAAAAGGCCGACATTCACAACGTCTGCTTTATCAAACGGGTCATTTCATTTCCAGATGGCTGCTTTGTTTAATTGTAGTTTTTCAGTAACGATAAAAACGATCTGTTCAAACGAAGCCTGAGATCAAAAAGCAGCTGCCATTGCTTTAAAACAGCAGTGGATTATTACAGAAGAGACCAAAATTAATCATTGAATTTTGTGGTATAAATCATTCTGCATTTTTGTTCAAAAGTTTCAGATCGGTAAGATTTTTAAGTAATTAATTAATTATTATTATTTTATTTTGAAGAAATGTTTTTTTTGAAGAAGAAGAAGAAAAGGAAAGAAGTTATGTTCACCAAAGCTGCATTTATTTGATAAAATACAATTAAAACACCATATTGTGAAATATTATTATAATTTAAAATAAGTGCTTTCTATTTGAATATATTTTAAAATGTTATTTATTCCTGTAATGCAAAGCTGAATTTTCAGCATCATTACTCCAGTCTTCAGTGTCACATAATCCTTCAGAAATCATTGTAATATGCTGATTTGCTGCTCAAGAAACATTTCTTATCATTACCAATTGAAAACAGTTGTGCTACTTCATATTTTTGTAGAAATAGTGAAATATTTTTTGCAGGAGTTTTTGATGAATAGAAAAATAAATTATCATTATAAACGTCTTCACTGTCACTTTAGATCAATTTAGTGCATCCTTGCTAAATAAAATGATTAATTTCTTTAAAAAACATAACCCTTACTGAACCCAAACTGAGCATGGTAGTTGTTCACTGTTAAATTTAAAATACATTTTAAAAATATTTAAATTTAATATTTAATTTATGCTTATTTCCAAATGTTCAATGCAAGTCATTTTTTTTAGTAAATGAAATGTTGCTTGCTTAATTTTATACCACTAGCAAAATCATATTGTGAATATTCAATATATCACCCAAAGCTATGCTGCATCCACACCAATAGGTGTCAGCATAAAGTCTAAGCCCACAACCATTTATGCCACTAAAATATGAAGAAAGTTTTATTTAAAGAAATAAAAAACTAATCTTCTGACACTAATCCTGGCTCCTCCCCCCCCCCCCCCCCCCCCAATTTATGATTTCTTATTCTAAAGTGATAAGCAGCAGGAAATGATTTTGATAAAACACACATGCATTTAGACACATTCTTCCTGTCTCTTATCACCCTGTTTTAGCAACTTTTTTTCCAAAACACCCACACTCAAAATACTGAGGGAAATTCTTTTAAAAATTCTTAGGTACTACATGTAGGACATGAAACACATTACAGATCAAAAGGATAAATCTAGTGCATTGAAGTGTGTTGACTTCTGAAGAAGTGCATGGATACATCGTTCCACTTTATCCTGATAGTGATCCTGATATCTGCAAGATGATGCTTTTTTGAGCTTGACAGTAACGACCAAGCCTAACAGACTGGATCGGTTGTGTCTCACTTAAATCTAACCCATTAAAAAAGGTCAGTTTTATTTTCAGTACCTATCCAGGTATCAGATTAGTGTAACCTGAGTAAAGTGTTCCAAAAAATACATTGTATTTCTGCAGTATGTGTGCAGACACATGGGAACAGGGGTGTGTATGTAGTCTTCAGGGCACGTGTTCTCTTCCACACTGTACGGCTTGACATGTACAAACAGCTCCTGTTTTATTTTAAACAAACTCCAGACAAACCTACTGACCCACATTTGCAAATACACACAAACACAAATTACTGTTCCTGTAACATTCCGTGCCTAAGAGGCATAATAAAGACTAATTAGGGGAATGAGCATGTGTTGAACGTGTTTTTAAGTGTGTTTGTGTGTGCATGCACATCTGCTTCAACAGCATATATGTGTTAGAGTAGATAGAGTTATTTTAGATGTATATTTGAGGATATATATATGCAAATATCCAAATATATATCCCAAAGCTATCTATCTATCTATCTATCTATCTATAGTAAGTTATATAGATACTTATTTGGAGATATATATGCAAATATCCAAATATATATACAAAAACTATCTATCTATCTATCTATCTATCTATCTATCTAGCTATAGTAAGTTATATAGATACTTATTTGGAGATATATATGCAAATATCCAAATATATATCCAAAAACCATCTATCTATCTATCTATCTATCTATCTATCTATCTATCTATCTAGCTAGCTATAGTAAGTTATATAGATACTTATTTGGAGATATATATTCAAATATCCAAATATATATCCAAAAACCATCTATCTATCTATCTATCTATCTATCTATCTATCTATCTATCTATCTATCTATCTAGCTAGCTATCTATCTAGCTAGCTAGCTAGCTATAGTAAGTTATATAGATACTTATTTGGAGATATATATGCAAATATCCAAATATATATCCAAAAACCATCTATCTATCTATCTATCTATCTATCTAGCTAGCTATCTAGCTATCTAGCTATCTATTATCTATCTATCAATCGTAAGTTATATAGATACTTATTTGGAGATATATATGCAAATATCCAAATATATATCCAAAATCTATCTATCTATCTATCTATCTATCTATCTATCTATCTATCTACTGATAGAAAGTTATATAGATAATTATTTGGACATATATATGCAACTATCCAAATACATTTCCAAAAACTATCTATCTATCTATCTATCTATAGTTATATAGATACTTATTTGGAGATATATATGCAAATATCCAAATATTTATCCAAAACTAACTATCTATCTATCTATCTATCTATCTATCTATCTCAGATGGATAGATAGATAGATAGATAGATAGATAGATAGAAAAGACACAGCACACTAAGAGAGAACAGACTGAAGGACTGTGTAAACTATCTAGTCAACATGAGTACAGTAATACTGCTGACTACTATAATCATACTGAAGCTAATCATATATTTAAATAGATTGCAGAACACAGAACACATATTTTTCTCATTCAGAAAAATAAAAAACAAAAAAGTCAGTTCCTGCTAACAGGGATGGAGAAAAACAGGTCTACAGAAGAAGAAAAAAAGACAGCGAAAGAGTGATTTTGTGGAGGGGAAGGAGAGGGTGGTCCTGTACCAGTTTCCTTCCATTCATGTGAAGAAAAATGCAGAGGAAGAATTCTATCCTACTGCCTGAAACAGTGCCACTCTTCACACACACACACACACACACACACACACACACACACACACACACACACACTTGTTTCACTATCCTTTAGAAAAGGACTTTACCGCAGGCGTAATGGTTTTCTACTGTACAGACCGTATATTCTATTGCCCACCAAACCCTACCTAAACCTACCCCTTACAGGAGACTTTTTGCATTTTTAGATTTTCAAAAATCTTCATTCTGCGTGATTTATAAGCTTGTTTACCTGTGGGGACCTCAATTTAAGTCCCCACCGTGACACAAGTCCCCATGAGTCTGTGTGAATTCAGGTTTAAGTCCCCACCGGGATATAAAAACAGGTACACACACACACACACACACACGGGAACATTATAACAAAGACACACATGCAGCACTCTGTTCAAGCACACACCACTGTGTTTGTTTTCAAAACCACACTGCTTATGTGTGCTTTCGGTGTGTATTTTCAGATGCGTTAGAGGTGAATCACATTTTTCTTAGAAGCCCTAGAATACTTAGAAACCCGACAAGCATCATCTTGCTAATTCTTTTCTACACAGGATTTGTATCACAATGGCTATATTTAGAATCGCACATAACACTACTCTGTTTGTATAGTGTATAAGTGTATGTATACTGTTTCTATATTATGACTTTTCTGGATGGAAAAGGGCATAGTAGATGGATATAAAAAAATTACTTTTTACAGAAAAAAATACTGTATTTTGGAAAAACTGATACTTTTACTGTGTAAACATGCTTCAGTAATAACATGTTAATTGTGACACTGGACCACAAAACCAAAGGGTCCATTTTTTTTAAAATGAGATTTATACATAATAATAAATAAAACATAAATAAGTTTTCCATTGATGTATGGTTTGTTAGGCTAGGATAATATTTGGCCGAGACACAAGTATTTGAATATCTGAGGGTGCAAAAAAATCAAAATACTGAGAAAATCACCTTTAAATTTGTCCAAGTGAAGTTCTTAGCAATGCATATTACTAATCAAAAATTAAGTTTTGCTATATTTACAGTAGGATATTTACAAAATATCTTCATGGAACATGATCTTTACTTAATATCCTAATGATTTTTGGCATAAAAGAAAAATTGATAATTTTGACCCATACAATGTATTTTTGGCTATTGCTGCGTATACCTGTGCTATAGACTGGTTTTGTGGTCCAAGGTCACAAGTGGTTGCTATGGGAATTCTGCCACCTTGGTAAAAAAAAAAAAAAAAAAAAGTAATGTAATTTTAATGTATACTACTTTGTTTTACATAGGTCTTTTTTTACACAGTTTTTTTTTTTTTTACTTTGTTTACATGCTTTTATGCATGTAAAAACTATGAATTATCTTATAATTTACAGTTAAAAAGTATGTTTTATGGACAGGCCACTTATAGGATGAACTTTGATTCATCATGTGGTTTTCTGTTTTACCATCTGTATTATTAAGGTGGTTATCTGTACATTTTACAGTAAAAAATAGGTTTTTGGTAAATTTAAAAGATAGTATGAAAACTATAGAAGTCAATGTCAACTGTTTGGTTACCAATATTATTCAAAATATCTTCTGTGTTCAACAGAAGAAAGAAACTTACACTGGTTTAGAACAATTAGAGGGCGAGTAATGACAGAATTTTCAGTTTTTGGGTGAACCATCCCTTTAAGATTAAGGATACAGGATCTAAGATTAGCGGTGGTCTTGAAGAAGTAAACTGGCGCGGTTCAAGCTGCCTGTCTTCCTCTCTAGTGAGTCACACGCATCTGTTTCCGCCCAGTAAAATGCGACAGATCTAACAACTCAATAGCAGAAACCCCCGTCACATATCCACAATCTCACTTCCAAAAAGCCCCGAGCGTGTACAGAAACCCACACACACGTGTCTGATCAAACAGACCTGCATGATAATATCATCTGATTGGTGAAAGAAGCCCACATCAGTACTGCATCGTAACCTGTCACAAAAATGAACACGTTTGACTTGTTTGGCACTGATCTACTGTGCCTGGATGAAAACAACATAACGTACAGTTAAAGTCATTAATCACATGCATATAGGCTACTCGCAATTATTCTGAATAGCGTAAATATTTTGTCAGGGAGAGAAGTCGTGAACTTGATAGGTGACACATCATGTCAACTACTTAGTTACCCAAGTTTATGCTGTTTTAATAATACAGTTAATATTTTAAAGGTTTGTTTGTTTGTTTATTGCGAGTTACTGAATCCCACGTGATTTTGTAATTTTCTGTATTTTTAATTACATTTTTAATATAAATATTTAATTTTGTTTATTGCTATCATGCAGTGTTTTTTTGTTTAACATGTTTCCTGTAATTGTATGAGTCATCTCAATAAAAACAGAGAAAAAAAGCTATTTTGTGTCCAAAAACACGTGAATGGATACAAACAAACAGTGTGTGTGGGCGGAGTCAGAATTGCAGCTTTTCCTTATAAAAAAAACAAACAAGCGCTCTTCAGTGCTATCATACAAATTACTAAACAATAAAACGACTTATTATCATCATAAATAAACCATAATGACATGCAAGTTTTGATTCAGAGCAGTAAGTTATGTTTGCACATGTAATCGAAGTTACAGTGTGAAGGTGGGTGTTCCCGTTGAACTAGAGGAGCATTTCTTTTATACTTAATGTGTGTTTTATACTAGCTTATTTCCCCTATACAACATTTACAGTGAGATACGATTGTTTTGAGTTTATTTATTGTCATTAAAGCTATCAATGAGAGGAACTAGGCCCTTATATGCAGAAAACAGATGCATGAACTTTCAAAACAGATCTACTTTCCGCGCAAGAGCATTAGACGTGAACTAAAGCATATAATACTCTTACTGCCTACCTTGCGTAGTTCCATGTAAATTAGTTTAATCCAAAGCGACTGAACAGCCTTGTGTTCATTTAGGTTCTCTCTCTCTTTTTCTTATTGCAGTACGGCGACATTATGCACCCCACGAATAATTTGGCACGATATTTCTCTTCTACATGAACACGTTGTGCAACTGTAATACCATATCGCGAGGCGAGCGAGCGTCACGAGCATCGTGTTTTCACAGCAAATTGGGTTAAAAGTCACGCAGTAGTTCCACTTACCTCTCCAGCGCGGTGCCTCAGACATTTACAGGGCTGAAAAATGCTGCGAAGCCCCTTTGGTCAGTTTCCAGACTCACTAATGTCACGGGCCACGCAAGTTTGAGTCACACCCCTCGCATCACATGGCTGTGATCTGTGACTACAGTAACTGCTCGTGTCCTTCACTTTCTCAGCAAGGAAAAAAAAAAGTTTGTAATTCAGATATTTTGCTTTACGGTTTGGAGCATAAAATAATAATAATAATAATAATAATAATAATAATAATAATTATTATTATTATTAATGATAATTATTACTTTAAGAATGTTTTTTTTATTTAACAATAAGTCCAGTGATTTTTACAATATTTTATGTCAATCATATCACAACCACATAATAATAAAATAATAATAATAATAATGTATTATAAATATATACTATATAATATATTATAAATAATAATAATAATAATAATAATAATAATTATTATTATTATTATTTTATTAGTAGTAGTAGTAGTACTAGTAGTATTTACAGTAAGTCATAAATATTTGTTATATTATATTATTTATTTAATTTCATTTAATTAACAATAATACAGAAAACACAACAATAATAATAATAATAATAATGATAAATGAGTAAATAAATAAATAACAATAATAAGGGGTCTGATAATTAGTTTTTATATTATATAATTTATTTTATTTCATTTAATTAACAATAATATCACAACCACTTCATAATAATAATAACAATAATAAATGAGTAAATAAATGAATGAATAAATAAATAAATAAATAAAAATAATAATGGGTCTGATAATTAGTTTTTATATGGTATTATTTATTTTATTTCATTTAAATGATAATAATATCACAACCACTTCATCAGTTCATAATAATAATAATAATAATAATATAAAATGCTGACTTTTATCTTTCTAATTTTTAATAACATAGTAGTAGTAGTTGTGGTTTATTGACATAAAGATGTTGTCTGTAAGATATTAATAAATGAAGCTCTGCAGCCTAACATGTCCCAAACCTGACCTTTAGGATGGGTAATTCAGACAGGCTGATATTCTATGACAGTGTCATGACGACATTTGTTTCGGTATAACCCTATGTGCAATAACGGTACGGCAGCAAAACCCCCAGACTTTTCATGTGGCCTGCTATGATTTATGGAAAGTGGACCCGCACCTTTCTTTGCTGCCTCTCCCACCTTTCTCAGTCTCTCGCACGCACACGCTCATTTTCAACCTGAATAGTTGTCATTCTTGTGGGGAAATTATGAGCAAATACCTTTCAGACATGTGTCTGCCTTTCACACACAAACACTCAAAGTTTGCTGTTGCAGACACAGTCGTGGTTGACACGTGTTGTACTGGAGGAAGTGGCAAAGATCTCTGTTTAGTGGCATTAAAAAAAGAATGACATAAAACTGTAGAGTGTGAGGAGGACTTCTGCTTTTTCATTTTAAGTGTGTGTGTGTGTGTGTGTGTGTGCATATAGAGGAACAATGAATGAATGTGTGGTTTGTGGATTTTTATGATACTTTCTTGAGCAGTCATCAGGCATTTCAGTAATTTGAAATTCACTAGCGCCCCCTAGAGGTCTCAGACAGAAAAGAGAGAGAGAGAGAGAGAGAGAGAGAGAG
>JAFVLL020038204.1:17500-29611 GCA_021397915.2 Tor tambroides | reverse complement strand
TTTGTGACAGTAAACGTTTACCAGGCCTTTATGTTTTCCCCCGGAATGTCAATTTGTCTCTTCTTAACGTGTTTCCCCTCCCAGCAACTCTTGTGAAAGAGCACACAACTTTGCATATTCTAGTCTTGTCCCATTTCATTCTTCCCCTGCCCAGAACAGCAGCCCGGGAATTAAACGCCTCAAACATGATTGATTACTTTTCTTTTTTATTTGCAAGCTGAAAATCCAAAGTAGTTGTTTTCTTTCTTTTTTTGTTTCTTTTTTCTTCAGTCCACCTCTTGTTTTTCTTTCTCTTTCGTTGGTTGTACTTGTTCGTCCTGGTCTTTTTGGGGACCCATGCAGGATCATTGATACAGGAATGTCTACTGGCTCTCGCTTTGCGGTAGGATTGATTTGAGTCACTGCAGGAAGAAGTTGCAGTGTGTGTTTTTCCCACAGGAGCCCTTGTCCTGACTTTGCCCTAGACTCACAAATACACGTGTATGTGTGTGAGGGTTTACTTGGCTATAGTTTAGGGACAAATTTGTAGCCAAAAGTGAGTAAAAGAGGACAAAACCTTGCTTTGGGGACATTCAGGGACTTGCTCAATTGGAACAGTTAGTCTGTAGTTACAGGGCTTTAGATCAAAAGAGAAACTGACAAGAAAAATTAAACGCATTTGATCCCAAACTTTTGAATGGTAGAAAAACAGTGAAGGCCTTTAATAAAAATGTGTTCTAATTCAGTGCTGCCACCGATGGTGTTTGAGTCCTTTAACATTTTATAAGAATATTTTTTTCCATTTTGGAAAGAAGAAAAAAAATTGTTGAATGTCCTTCTTTAGAATATGCTACTATAATGCATCTATAATTACACTCTGTCATATAGAAAAACAACTACTAAATGTACTTATGTAAGTCACAAATCTAAAGTATATATCAACAATAGTTGCTGGTTAATTTAGAGTAGGACACAACTGAAAAATGACTCGTGGTTCAGTGAAGGAATCCATCGTGAAGTCAGTAATGACTCTTACCCCATTAACTGACATGCAATATTCATGTTTCATGAAAACGTTTTGAGTGCCTGATTAAAAAGAACCAGTTCATAAGAGTCATTCATTCATGAATCGGACATCATGGGTTGTGCAGTTTTTATGTGCTCTGTAACAAGACGATATCTGACGAAACCGAATATGGATGCACACAAAGGATGAATTCGAAATTGCGTACATACAACATACAACTGCTGCCCAGTTTTATTTATTTATTTACTTACTTATTTTGACCATTCTGTTCCCAGTCTTGAGCCCTGAGGTATTATAATTAGCTCGCAAAATATAAAAGTAATACAGTTGTGGCTGTAAAAATTTCCTTCACAAGTACAAAGTTTATTTTCTTGGCAAATGCTTTAAAATAATGCTTTAAAATAAAGGCATGACAAAGTAAGAAGTTGGTCATTTTATACCATTTAGGTTATCACTAATTTGATTATATGGCATCGCTTCACATGAATTTCAGAAAGAACAAGCACAGCAACGAGCAAGAGACCTACTAAACATTTCATTGGCCTAAAGATGCCTCGAATCATTATAAAACACACATTTGATACCAGCACAGTAAACCATTTAATACATTCACTTCAGTGAGCCATTTACCAGTGCCATTAAACAGCTCTGTCACTCTGAGATGGCATTCTCTGTTTGGACATATGGCCATGAATAGTTACGGTTTTGCATTGTGACCGCTCACGCAGATGGGCTTGTGGTTTCACGACGCTCGCCACTTTCTCTGATCTAGCGTTCTTCATAAAATGACTCTGAACTGCAGTTCTCTGTTGAACAATAAAGACAACAGCATAAATTTGTTTGTTTATAGCTGTACATTGCAAATTAAGACTCGCCATTAATTGAGAAAGTGGCATCTGTTCGCTTTATTCTGACAAAGCTAGCAGGTTCCTAAATCTTATTTTGTATTGTTTCATTTTTTATTCTGTTCCTCAACTGACACTGATTTGAAGCATCGCTGTGCATGACTGTCATTTTGCAGGCCACTTCTCACTCTTTTTGATATTGTACCATCTTTTTATGTCTTGATGCACTCAGAGCCTTTATTCCATCGTTGCAAGCGCACGTCAACTATAAGAAAAAGACAAATTCATCAGAATATATGGCTTTTAATGTAAAAGCCAATCATCTTTCCTATCGTTTTTATTGAGTTTGCAGATCGGATTGACGTGGGCTGGGTTCATGGGGCTAAGAGGATGGCCACCAGTACAGGACGTTTGGCTCCTGCCCACTTATACAATAAAAAGCCTTTTCTGGGAAATTGTTCAAAAAAAAGGCAAGACTTTTCATCGTGGCTGCAGCACAGAGTAACTTTTCCTAGATTATTTTCATTGTTGATAATCTCTTTAACTATAGGGGTGAGTCGCTACACCTGAACCTCTTTATCCGGGGCTGCGGCAATGGCGTGGACGTTAATCCCATAATTCTTTGGGAGGGCAGTGCTACTTTCCCCCTTCACATGCCTATGTATGTCTCTGCAAATAGAAAGCATGAGAAAAGTAGATTGAGAGTGGCTCCATTTAATTTCAGTAACCTGCATCTCGCCCTCTCTGCAGGATACATCCACATTTCACTGCAGAAAAATGAAAAAGGTACTGGTAATTTTCTGCGTGCATAAATTATTACAGTTTACAGTCATTTCCTTTCAACTCTATAAAACACAATTAAATGTGTAATTCGCAATACAGGGAAATTTTTAGATTTTAGACAATTTCAACTCCATGTAGTACCATATGCTCTATATAATTCATATTTTAGCTGAGAGAGCAGCTGATGATGATCAGTCTATATTGTTAATAGCCTTCAGTTCAGTCTCATGGTTACAGTCAGCAACTATTGGTGCTTTGGTTTATTGTGTTAGGAATCAATTTAATTGGAAAAATTCAATGATTAGTTTTAAAATAATAATATAACAAAAAATACACAGTCTAAATGTTATGACTAAATGTTATCACTTAAAGGGGTCATCGGATGCCCATTTTCCACAAGTTGATATGATTCTTTAGGGTCTTAATGAAAAGTATGTAACATACTTTGGTTACAATTTCTCAATGGTAGTGTAAAAAACACCTTTTTTACCATGTCAAAATCAGCTCTGTTTTTAGCAAGCCATTCTAGTCCATGTCGCTTTAAATTCTAATGAGCTCTGCTGACCCCGCCCCTCTCTTCTGTTGGGTGACAAGCAGTACTGTTTACTTTAGCCACGAAACTGGCTAACTAGCATGTTATTAGGAAAGGTGATTTGCAAAGATTCATAAAAAACCATTATACTCGCTTCTTGTGTAGGTGAAGCTGGATCATGAATGATTCGCGCGAACATAGACGCATTTAGGCAGATCGGGGATCGGCGCATTTCCTTCAAACCGAAAGTAACGTTAATCCTCTGCGTCATCAGCAGCTCAGATGCTGGGAGTAAATGACGACTGCTATGCTCATTATTACATCCAACAACAGAACACCTCAATCGCTAAATCGGAGACATCTTGTCTTCCTCTGCACCAGAGTCGACACAATGGGGACAGCGCTCAGCGCACGCAGGGCGGGTCTAAGGTAAGACGGCCGTTTCAATAAACTATCGTGAGAGCGGTCTGTGCAGAACTACGTCATTCTGACAGGAATCTCAGAACAGCCTTATTCGAGAAAGGGGATTTTAAAATAGGGATTTAAAAAAAAAAACACTGGGTGGATTTTTATCATTATAGGATGGATGTGTACACACACTATGTTCAAACAACTTGTAAAGTGAATTTTGCATCCGATGACCCCTTTATTAATAGTTCAATAAGAAATGAAAATTTGCTGAAAATTCACTCACCCTCAGGCCAGCCAAGATGTAGATGAGTTTGTTTATTCATTGGAACAGAGTTGGAGAAATTTAGCATTCCATCACTTGCTCACCAATGGATCCTCTGCAGTGAATGGGCGCCGTCAGAATGTGAGTCCTAACAGCTGATAAAAACATCACAATAATCCACAAGTAAAACACATGACTTCGGGCAATCAATTAACAGCTTGTAAAGTAAAAAGCTGCATGTTTGTGTAAGTAACAAATCCATCATTAATGCATTTTAACTTTAAACCGTCGCTTCTGGACAAAATATGAGTCCATAATCCATAGTAACACTACCTCCAGTAAAAAAAAGTCCATCCCTTGTTGTCCTCTCACGTCAAAATCAACAAACTTAGTTGATTAGAACTGTTTTGGACTGTTTTTCCTGATCTGTGATCTGTGCATATTTCTCTCCTGATTCAGATGAAATGACATTTTTACTGGAGAAAGCAATATTATGGATAGAGGACTTGTATTTTAGCTGAAAGCAACCGTTAAAAAATGTGTTAATTATGAATTTATTACAAAAATGCATCTTTAAGAGTTTTCAATTACCTGTGGATTATTGTGATGTTTTTATCAGCTGTTTAGACTCTTGTTCTGACGGCACCCATTCACTTCAGAGGGTCAACTGGTCATTGGTGAGGAAATTATATAATGCTAAATTTCTCCAAATCTGTTGCAATGAAAAACTCATTTTTTGGGTGAGCTGTTCTTTTAAGAAACTTAACTGTTTTGCTTTTTTTTTTTTTTTTTTTTCAAAACACACACACACACAAAAAACTTTTGTGATAGATTTCTTTTCAAAATGAAAAGAGAATAGAAGCTGTGTTTTTAATAACATACTTGACATCAGAGCGACGTAATACCAGTGAAAATTAAAGCTCTTCTGCCTCTTGCTCACTTTTATTAGGAATCCTAAGATTGCTTTGTTCTTCGGCTGACATCATATTTGAGGCTTGGTTTATTTTTGTGTGGAATAGGGTTGTTCGTAACAGTCCATGCAAATCAAAAACCTTGATTTATGCACCTTTCTAGTGGCGGCTGGAACATTAAATTTAATTTTGCTGTTGCAGCCGGGTTCCACCTTGCGCAGGCTTGACACGGTGAACTGGGCCCGCCGGAGCACAGGAATTCATTACTTCTTCCACAATATGCGAAAGCCACATTTGAATGAAACATTTGTCTCTTGTCAGAACAGTGTAAGATCTACTCTCTCTATACAGATATATTAAAAATAGGAGGGGAGGAAGGCCTCGCACTTGACTGTAACAAAGCTAGAAGTCGCATGGCCTTGGCACATTAGAATAAGGCTTGTTGGATGTGGGCTGGGAAACAATCTGTTTCTTGTCGTGATATTCTATTACTGTTTTGGAAAAATAGCACCAAGCAAAGTAATGAGATTTGTTTTCCTCTCCTTGTATAGTTTTGCATTTTAGAGACCTGAAGGCATACTGAAATACAAATATCGTTAAATAAATGCAAGACTTTAAGGTTCAGTGGCTCAGTGTCTTTTATTTAATGATATTTGTATATATTTTTATTTAACCGAAATGCAACAGTACATCAACATCATTTTGATAAAAGAGTTTAATGATGCGTTGTAAGGGACAAATGTTTAGACAAAATAATGCAATGTTACCAAATGTTAAAATAATGTCAGTAATTAAAAAAATTATAAATGCACTTTTATAATAATTGTTTGAGACATTTTCAGTCTTTTTTGTAGCAGCGTAAATGCAGTCCAATAACTTTGCATAGATATATATTAAATAACAATGTTAAACAAGTAAAAATAATTAATGATCAAATAATTTATTCATTTATTGTTTCATAAAATAAACTTTTTTTATTTATCTTTCAAAAGTTTCTGTAAAATCTGTTTTTGATTCGGTAGAAGAACTGACTCATAAGAATTAATCATTCAAGAGTTGAACTACACTGATTGTGCTGTAAACTTCTGATTTGCTAAAAGAACCGATACATAAATCATCTGTTCATCAAACAGATTACACTTATTGTGCTGTATGTATATGATTTATTAAAAAGAACCTGCTCATAAGAGTCATTTGTACAGGAATTGGACTACAGTGGAGTCATTGGTTCGAGAATCAAAATGCACGGGTTTTGCTCTCTGTTTTGCACTGTATATTCATAAGCAGTGTTGCAGCGCTGCTGAATAGTAATCCAGAAAACTCTGTCAGAGAGTATATTAGCGTTGTGTCCATATCGGTGGAAAAGAGCACATGTGAGAACCACTAACAGAACCGAACGCTGTCCTGCACGGCTCTAGATTACATCCGTATGCTGTTGACTGGAAAGCAGCAAGGTTGATTACATGACCAGTGTAGTATGGCAGGGTGCCACCCTTTGATAAAGTGAATCCTTCATGCATGCACAGTGATGGCTGTTGACTTCAAGGGCATGCTGAATATTCCAATTGACTACCCACCCTCCACTAACCCTGACGATTGTTCCATATGACCCTGTATGGCAACAAACTCCCAGAAAGCCCAGGTAATTCAGATTTAGGCCAAACATATGACTGATGGTGTTCTTAAACAATTGAAGTATGCTTTTGTGGCTGTGGTATGCTACTTAAACCCACTTTAAGAGAGTGTTTATACACTTTCTGGATGAATTAAAGATTCATTTTCAATTAGAAAATCCTTCAAATTGGCTGTTGTAGTTTTGTGGAACATGAAATGTAGCGTAATTGTCTTTTGAATGATTTGCAGAGATCAGCATTGAAACTTCCAAAAGAGCAATATCATCTGCTTTTTGAAATGGATAATCCTCTTCTTCCAGAGGCATTGGGGATCATTGCGGCAGGTCTATCTCCTCCACCTCGCCTGCTGTGGCTTTCTGATGACTCTGGATCCCCTGGGCCCTTTCAGAGCCAAAGTGTGCAGCCGATGTAAGGATGCAAATGACTTTCCAAGGTCCTTGTGATTGCTCATTAACTTTCAGCAGGCATAAGTCCTTACTTTATTATTGACTGCACAGAATACACAATACACTGACCTCTGCCACACGCAACTAAATCTCTTCCTGCCAATCCATTGCACTGATTTCTGCAACCGACCAGAAAACTGCAGCCAGCAGTTTAGTCACCTTTAGTGTTAACGTGGCTGCCTCCCAGGCCCTTCTACAAAATCTCGGCACACTTCTACTTTTTAATCAATTTTATTCAAATTTACAAGGTTTTGCAAGACTTTCCTCATCTGGTATTTTGTATCTATGTGTCTGTCTGTTCGTTTTTAAATCTGCTAATGTTAAAAAAATATTTTTAAGTAAATAAATGTGTTTTGTTCTTTTGGGATATGTGCTATATGTATATATGTGTATGTATGCGTGTGTGTGTGTGTGTATATATGTATGTGTGTATGTGTATATATATATATATATATATATATATACATAATATAGTATTTTTTTCTTGACAGGTGCATCATTTATTTTTTTTATTTTCATTCATTCATTCAAACAATGTATAAATTACTCAAAAAAATCATTATATCACAGTAGATGTTCACCATTGATTTGTTTTCAGCCAGATGAAAGGAAATGCTGATGGGAAGATTATCATCATATCAGATATTAGATGACTGATTAAAAAAAAAAAGTGTACATATGTATATACACAATATGTGATGACCTACTATGTTGTAGTTATAAAAAAACCAGCAAATTCTAACCATAATAATATTTTTTTCTTGACAGGTACACTCAGTGCATTTATTTATTTATTTATTTATTTATTCAAACAATGTATAAATTACTTATTAAAAAAAAAAACATTCAATCAAATGTTCACCATTTGTTTTCAGCCAGATGAAAGGAAATGCTATTGGCAAGATTTTTCCAGATATCTTAATGATCAACGTTCTTCCACCAGACCAAGAGAAAAAATGTTTTAAATTCTTCTGCTGCTTGGCCAACTCTATACTACCTCAAATATTTACCAAAAGCAAGGGGAATTTCAGCAAGTCATATAAATCTCCTGGCTCGGCGGTGTTCTGGATCCCCGCTCGCATTGCGCTTATGCAGATTAGAGGCGGTGAATCAACATATTAAAAGCACCTGACATTTGTCCTGATATATTGAATCGTTAGCGCGACAGAATCACTTAAGCTGGATCTACTAACATCAAGTTTCCTCTGGTTATTGACCTCTGCACAGCAGCCCTGACAAGTGGAGCTGCAGCAAAGTTCATTAATAATGTGAAATAAATCAATTGTGCAGGAAATAGAGGAATCCCTGTAGCGGGGTCATTTTGTCCCATCTTTTGACCATGTGTATTGGTGCGCTATGACATCTTACCACTTGCGTTAAATATTCGATGTGCAAAGTATTCATAAAGACATTTATGGGACATGAGTGTGCAGATTACGTTCAGGTCCCTTTCACTTCTGAACCATGTGCATGTCAGGTAAAATTCTCTCTGAGTGTCGTAAAACTAATATATTTCTTGGAATATGAATAAAAAGTGAGGGTTATTAACTCAAAAGCATTGCTAGGCTTAAAACAGGTCTGTCCAATCCATCACACAGGTCATTCCTGGGTTTTTAAACTAAATTCTGAAATGGCCTAAAGTGAGTAAGTTTTGCAGCGGTAGGCTACATCGAGAACGTCTGTGAAATAGATAGATGCTGAGGGTAATATTTTACGTTCGCTTAGAGTTACTGGCATTCAACCGCAGAACTGGTTTTCTCAGGGACAGAATATGAACAAACACTCCCGCAAAATGAAGATGAATACGTGTGCCCTGGTGAGCGGCCAAAAAGCAGCCAAAACCTCTGTTCATTCATCAGTCATTTTGCAACTGCATCACAGGATAATTACAGTAATGATTGTCGGCGTGGACCATCAGAATGAACGGTCATGTTATATGAATTGTAGCACCACTCAAATAATCCAGAAATCCAAACAGTGCAGTAAACATTAAAATGCCATATTTACTGCGCTAGTTGAGATGGATATGATCCTATTATCCTCCATTAAGCGAATGCAATATCTAATGACTAATGCCTGAATTGTGATGCTTGACAAAGTCCATTGTGCTTTTGCTTATACAGTTAGGAAAATAATCCTAATGGACAGAATCAGACCGTTTATCATGAAGAAAACTAAATTTTGAGTTCTAACGATTGTGCCAAAGCGGGCATATTAAAAAATTAGTATCTCTTTCCACATATATTTATTATTTTTTACATTTAGAAGAAAAATATTGCATTTGTTCTCTAAATCTTAAATGCATTTTTGACATTTATTCATCATTTCGGTTCACTGCACAGTTGAATTTATTTTGTACGTCCTTGGATATTTTTATAGCGATTTTAAATAGAAAGATCAGTCTGAAATCTATTACCGTCTTCCTTTCTGCCTAATTAGTAGGTTTTGTCACAGCAAAAGTGCCACACTCGTTTTTGCAGCTTGTCTGTCTCCCACTTTCATTTCTTCATCATTCTTCACTCCATCGATTCCTTTTCTTCATCAAGTGCCTGCAAGGCAGTGTGAGCTCTCTTGGCAGCAGGCAGCCCAGAAGCAGACGGAACTGCAGTGTCAGCTAGTCAAGGCGTCCTTCAGCACTCCCTGTCACCGGAGGAATGAAGGACGAAGCCGCTGACAGAAAAAGAACATGGTGGGGGGAAAGGGAAAGGATCACTTAATTTGTCATTCCCACTTGAAAACAGAGTGAAAACAATACCTCTATGATCAGTGAATGGGATTAGGATTCAATCAGTTTTTATAGTGATGGTCTTTTATCATCATCAACAGAAACTGTTAGAGAAGACATTGTGTTGTTTTAATAAATCAGTTTGAAGGCTTTTTAGGGCATCTTAAAATGGACTGGAATTGTTGGAACTGACTTTATTGTTTCTGGTCAAACAGAAATATTTTCAGAACAGCATTCATGAAAAGCATTTGATAATGCATATATTCTATTAGTGCAAACAGAAAAGTCAAACATTTCAATCGTTTTGTATACTTATATACGTAATATAAGCTATGTATGGGTTTATCAGTGTTACTTGAAATCAAATAAGCTTTATCTGAAATAAATGAATATGAAAATGACTAAAATAACAAACTGAAACCGAAATAAAAACTGTATAGACTAATAAAAATGACAAAACAAAAATTTAACAAAATATAAAAACAAAAGCTAATTATCTCAATTATACTAAAGCTAGTATTTCAGTTATACTAAAATAACACACACACATGTATGTGTGTGTAAAAATCATCTAAAATTAAAAATTGAGTTGCCAATTGATTTGAATATAAACATTTATATATTATATTGTAACGTAATAATAAAATAATTATAATCTAAGGTAATAAGTTGGTTATTTATTTATATAATATTTATTTATATATTATTCTTAATGCTTAATGCCTTGCATGTTTTTTTCAAAGCATTTTTACAATGATTTTTTATGATGATGATGATTATTAGTGATTTCATTGTTCCAGAGGAGGAGGACATGGATAATGGCTATATATCTTTGTGAACTGCTGACTCAGCCTTTTCTCGATTCTCGGTCCATTTTGTTTTGATTGACCATGGCTAAACAACATATTTTGCTCCATTTAGATGATTTATTTAATGGCAGAAAACTTACTAACATTGTTTTCATGAGTTTGACCCCCATTTTCTATGCTGCAATTTTAAAAATGCAATCCATTGTAGTACAATGGAAAATAATGGACTGTAATCTCAAAAAAAAAAAAAAAATATATATATATATATATATATATAACCAAGACAGCAGCTGACTTTGCATCACTACTTCCAGATCTGTGACTATAACCCCTTTACCTAGGAATTCAACTAACATATCAGCACTCATTTGCTGTTATCTAGTAAACCAGAAATATCCAGTGTCAGCTGTTTTAAGAGGAAGAACAATAACAAACAACCATCCTGATCAGTGCTGAATTAAAGCCGCCAGGCTGAATTGTTGATTTTAAGGCTAAGATGGCCGTTTCGGTCAGCCAGCGCTGCCAGGTAGGCATCAGTGCAGTGTCCTAACAATTCACAGAGACAAACACCATGATAGCTCTGAAAGAGAGGCTCGGCCTGTTCTCTCAAGAGAGATTCCACCCCATCTCATTCGACTGTCCTCGGATGGCGCACAAGAGCTCGACTTGATTAGGAAGAAGGGATCTTAATCCCAAAAAAATAGTGGAGCCACAAGTAATCTTGGTGCCTATGTACTCAAAGCAGATTGTGAGGGGAGTACTAAAGGGAAGAGACAGTTAGGGGCATTCAGACGGACCCCAATACTCTACTAGCATGCTTTGAGCAGCGAGCTGAATCCAAACACAAAGAGCTGAGGAAAATAGGTTGATTATATGTTCAGACAACTACAGTAAATTCATTAGATGTGTGAGTGGAAATCCAGAAAAGACTTTGTAATGAATACTTCACAGTTTTCTGTTGCTGTAGATGTTTTCCCACTGGATCCGTGCACGATACAGCAACATTAATTAATCCTGATTATTGCTGCAGGGGTGGTCATTGTGTCTGATTGAATGGTAGCATTTACGGTCAATTTAGCAGCGTCCTTATCAGTGGGCATTGGCCTCATTTGTAAAGGCCTAATTAGCTGTGAAATACATGACAAGTCAATTGTGGTAAAGGAGGACACCGAATAAAGCAGTGATCAGGCAGATGTCTGCATGCAGGAGATACACTTTAAGTGCTGTTGCCAGATGTACCATCAAAAACAACATTACAATGTCGAGAGAGAAAGTCATGTATTGCTTACCTCACCTATATGTTATATAGTCACCCCCCAAAAAAGTATTTGGACACTAAAAATGACATTATCATTATGACATCTAACATTATTTATTCACAAATGTCAATTTTAGTATCCAAATACTTTTTTGCAGTACAAATACTTTTTATTTTACAGTAAAATGACTTAAAAGTAACCTTCAAATAAATTAAAATAATTTTGTCTTATAGTTTTGAGCAATATTTTTTGTAATTTTGTTCATAATTTTGCTTAAAACATGTTTCTTTTAAATAAAATCCACTATGTTTTGCTATTTAATCCACTATAACATTTAAATATTTTTTACACAAATACAGTGTGTGTGTGTATATATATGTGTGTGTATATATATGTGTGTGTATATATATGTGTGTGTATATATATATATATATATATATATATATTAAAGTTTGAAATTCTATTTGAATATATTTTAAAATATAATT
>JAFVLL020038204.1:0-15000 GCA_021397915.2 Tor tambroides | reverse complement strand
TGAATATCTGGCTGGCTGGGCCCTGTGCGGGACGTCCTGCTGGGTGCCCTGTTTTCTTTCTATACAACTGGCACTGCAGTGCATCCCTCAGCAGAGGCGGCCTGACCCCGGCTCACTGTGCTGGGTTTATTTGAGCTGCGTCGTGTGCGGCACGCAGGAATCTAACATGGCCACCCCTGCTCACGGTCGGCCCCGAGACGCTCTGTTTAAGCTCTGCCGTGGGATCTTTGCGTTCTGAGCATGCCCACTGAGTGTTTGTTTGACGTTTGTCATGTGTTTGTGCATTTATGTACATAGAAGACGTGAGGGGATTGGATTGCGATGGCTCTGAAAAGATTGTGTGTGATAAGAATAAGGATAACACACCAAAAATGAACATTACAAGTAAAATACACTACTGTTCAAAAGTTGGATTTTTTTCAAATAAATTAATTTTATTCAGCAAGGATACATTAAATTGATAAAAAAAAAGTGACAGTAAATTGCAACGAAAAACTTTCAAGTTTCAATTATTTCATTTTTTTTTCATGCTGTTGTTTTGAACTTTTTGAGAATCTTGAAAAAACGTATCATGGTTTTCACAAAAATATCAACTGTTTTCAACACTGATAATAATACAAATATTGGTTACACTTTATTTTAAAGTGTCCTTGTTACACGTTACATGTACTTACTTTTATAATAACAATAAATTATGCATAATTACATGCAAGTAACCCTAAACCAAACCCTAATCTTAACTCTAACCGTATAGTAAGTACATGTAGTTAATTAATATTACTCAGTACTTAAATGTATAATTACACTGTAACAATGACACCTTAAAATAAAGTGTAACCCAAATATTTTTGAGCAGTAAATCAGCATATTAGAATGATTTCTGAAGGATCAGGTAAATTACATTTTAAAATATTTTAAAATAGAAATAAGCAGCTGTACACCGTAAAAACCAAAGCGTTTCAGTTTTATGTTATCTAGAAGTACCATAAATCACATCCGAGTACGTAGCTACTTTCCCAGAGGTCGGAGTTCAGAGGTCATAGGGCCGTTATCATGGTCTACTTTGTTTAATTAAGCAAAAATGAAAAGTAAGGCCCGTGGCAGCATCCTGAATCATCTTGGGCGACCGCCGTGGCAGCTGTTCAAAGTTCTGCTATGGAAATGCTCAATATTTAATACATCGATTAGCATTAACAGCTCGAGCAGAACTGTCTCAATAGTTCCATTATTATTTGATATCTCTCCGCAGAGCAATGAGAAGTGGCATAATGAACGGTGGATCTCTATTTCAACCTTGAAGGGGTTGGGCGCCCTGCCAGTAATGAAGACGTATTAAACCTTAATGTAACTTAATGTAGCAGGTGTCTTATATATAATGTACAGTAGCTCTTTCTAAAGCATTATATTCGTCCCTACTACCTTAAAAGCCACTAAATCTTGTGGGCTAAGTTCGTCTGGCTATGATTTCCCTTCATTAATCGATAGAAAAATTGTTAACACACCTTAACTGGGATCCATTAGTCTGTCCCCAGACAATAAATGTGCCAATGTAGCCCAGCGGGGAGTGCAAACTGCCTGGTGCACTCAGGTTAATGGCAAAAGTTGAACAAGTGACCACTTAATCTGCAAGGACGTCATATTCAGCAGCAGTCTGCTCTCTGCGGGATGTCCAGGATTGAGAAGCATCAAGAGAGGAAGCTGATACTGTCATACTTCCACTTCCGGGTCTCATCAGGGTCTAAAATAAGCATCAACTTATTTTCAAGAAAATGTCAATTATCTTAATAAATATATTGATGCGTGGCCTGTGCGCACCAAGTCCAAATAGTCTGCACATATGTAAATGAAATAATGAATTAAATAAAATGAAACAAAATACGTTTTCTAGAACCCCTTCACATCAAATTCAGAATATCATAATTGTATGATCTGGTATGTTTTATTTTTTTATTTTCTCCAGATGCAGAAAGAAACCCACTAATCTAAAAACTGCCACAAGCATTTCTTTATGTAATTTAGTTACATAAGACTTTTGTTTGTGACAACATCTCTCTCCCATTTATAAACCTTCAAGTTTGTTCTCCCAGATATTTTATTTATGCAGTCTTTATCTCTGAAATATTTTAAATGTTTATCTTTTACTGTAAAAAAGACAAAAATTTAAATATATAAATACAGATCAAATTATACACCACCACTGAAATTAAATAAATAAATAATAAATTAGTACATTTAATCAGCAAGAATGCATTAAATTGATCAAAAGTGACAATAAAGACTTTTATAACATTTATAAACAATTTGTAATAAATTATTTTGAACAAATAAATTATTTTATATACATAAAGAATCTTGAAAAAAATAATGTTTTTCACAAAAAAAAAAAAAATATTAAGCAGCACAACTGTTTTCAACATTGGGAGTAATAATAATAAAAAAAATCTTGAGCAGCAAATCAGAATAGGCCTATTAGAATTATTTCTGAGGGATCATGTGACACTGAACACTGAAGACTGGATTAATTATGCTGAAAAATTCAGCTTTCCATCACAGGAATAAATTACATTTTAAAAATATATCAAAACATAAAGGAAGGTGTTTTTAAATTATAATAATATTTCACAATATGAATGTTTTTCTGTATTTATTTGGTTTAAATAAATGGCACATTGGTGAGCATAAATTACTTTTAAAAACATTTTAAAAAATCATAAATCTAATAAAAAATGGTATTATATATATATATAATGGGTTATGTTAATATTTCAGTTTTATGCTTGCTTTCGTTACTTATTTTATGATCTCTGCTCTGTTTGCTTGATCATCTGACTGTATATTTGTATGTATTTGTTGTTCATGCTATCAACTTTATGTAAAGCGTCTTTGGGTTCTTGAAATTATTATTATTATTACTCTTTAACTTTGATAGTAGTATAATTTTGTGAAATGTTTTCTGATCGCTCAAAAAAAAAAAAAACTTCCCATTTACCACAGTTATGAGTATAGGGGAAAAATATTTTAAGGCATGATCAGTGAGGTTCACGCTTTAGCATTTTCAGTGTTTTTTTTTTTTAATCACGTAGTAGATTATGTGAATAACTCTTCTTATCTCTTTCAGCTGTGTCTCCTCTATCCGTTATTTTGGAAGTGTTGTGATGGTGCATCTGTAACACAGAGTGAACACAGAACAGCTGCTGTATGTCTGATCAGCCCGGCCTGTGTGAGTGAGTGTATCCACATAATTGAATTTGGTCAACCTGTTTTGCTCTCCCTCTCTCACTGCTGAAGCCACTTAGCAGGCTAATTATTATTGGGATGAGTCAGCTCCAATATATTGCATCCCCAAAAAATCCATGGAGAATATCAGTGGATATCCAGAGCGCAGGCTGTGTGAAAATTAGATCAATGAGAGAATATATGTGACAAAGGGGTAATTAAGTGGTGTCATGCTGCCAAACCTGATGGGGACGAGAGAAATGTGTGAGGTAATTCCATTTACTTTGTCTTGGATTGTGCCCCATCATAACTGCTAATTCAATTGTACATTCATTCTGCCAACTCCTCGCCATTAAGCGTGCATTTAATTGCTTCCATAAAGCTTTTAATATGCAGCGCACAAAACAGAGACATGACATCCGTGCTGCAGAGCGCAGCTGCCCTGCCATCGTTACGATAACATTGGATAGATGGCAGAAGGAGGGGTCCGGATTCAAATATATCTGTGTTACACAAACACCAGAGGCCATTTCACGTCCATAATTCATCTTGGCCATGTATATATATTGTCCGTTCACAGAAAGAGTTGTAACGGCCCGCGCTTTTGTTGTCTCCTGCCAGCAAAAAGCACCTTATCTTGTCGCTAGACAAGAGCTTAAGGCCGCCACAGCGCACCGGCCTTCTGATAAGAGGAAGGGAGGAAACATCAGACGCAGAGGGAGGAGGAGAAGAGATAAAAATCCATGTTCAGGCATTGGTCTCCGCCTGACAAACAGGCCACACATTAAAGCCGAACAAAGGCGACAGACCATCAATTCAACGATATGTACACAATCATTACAGCGAGGAAACAAAGGCTGGTGTCAATTGCGCCGGCGTTATGCACAGTCTCTCAAATTAAAACCTTGTAGCGAAGCGCATCTGATGGCAGGAGCTATTTAGCGGCAATATTTTACGGGGCAGCCAATGAAAAGCAATAACTGTTTTATTTAATGTATCTGCTCCTGGCAGCTGCTCTGGGAAGGACGCTTAATAGAAGCTGTCGATCAATGTCAGGGCCGGGGCAATAAGAGCCCCTCACTGCAATAAACATGAAGAGAAGATAACGTTGGTCCTAGCTGATCGGTGCCTTGTTAACTTCCAGTGTAGCAGGCCCCGTTTGTCATTTTATTTTGTAACACTCATAATTCGTCATGCTAGATGGCTATCGGGGAGCTCGTGCTTTTTTGCTTTCTTCTAATTTGCCCCCCTGAGGAGAGGTGAGGTGAAAAATAGCACAGGAGGAGAACAGCCACTTGTAAATAATGTACATCATCCTGACACCACGGATCTATGGCCAGATCAATGTGTGTATACTGTGAGGGGATTTGCGTATGAGCGATCGGAGGACGCCCGGGGCAGATGGAGACATCTGTTGATTTTGGCGATACAGGATGTTTACACCTAGGACAGAGAAATCTCTCGTTTCTTCAGTTAATATTGGGAAGAACATATTGGCCATTGCTCAAAACAGATAAGTGAGTGTTTGTCCTGACATGGGGTCACTTTGGTCTTCAAACTTTACTTTGTGTCGGCGTGCTTGGATTGGTTTTCTTTCTTTGGTTACAGAAAAAAAAAGATAGGTTGGAGGTATGGCCAGGTGATGCCAAAATAAAAGTCATCCATAAGTAACTTCAATATGGACATTTTTAACAGATTGATAATGAATATCGGTCTTAATTAACGTCTTAAATATGGAACATTTTTATATATTCTTATTTTAATTTAATTATTTTACAATTTATATTTTCATATAAAATTACTTTATTTTTATAGAAAATTATTTTTGTTTTTTTAAATGATTGTTGTAAATGATTTAAATGATTGTTTTTCATAACATTTTATAAACTTGTTTTACAATATTTAAACTTTTTTTTCATTTTTTTATTTTAAATTTTGTGTTTTTTACTTACTGTAATAAAAATGATTGCATTTTTTATATACAATTTTATAAAAGTATTATTTGTTAAATAATTATTACAATGTAAACCAACATCTTATGGTTACCGTGAAAGATGGAAAGATGGTTTGTAGATTTTTCTTTTTTAGATTTTGTCAGGAGCTCTTGACATTTTGGCACACTTTCTAATTATATTGTATTATTTATTAATTGTTCTGATATTATTTATTATTTAAATAATATATAATATGTGACCCTGGACCACAAAACCAGTCAATGGGTATATTTGTAGCAATAGCCAAAAATACACTGAATGGGTCAAAATTTTCGATTTTTCTTTTATGCCAAAAATCAGTAGGATATTAAGTAAAGATCATGTTCCATGAAGATATTTTGTACATTTCCTACCGTAAATATATCAAAATTTCATTTTTGTTTAGTAATATGCATTGCTAAGAACTTCATTTGGACAACTTTAAAGATGATTTTCTCAATATATTTAGATTTTTTTGCACCCTGTATCTCGGCCAAATATTGTCCCTAACAGCTATTTCCTTGCATCAATGGAAAGCTTATTTATTCAGATTTCAGATGATGTATAAACCTCAATTTCGAAAAATTGACCCTTATGACTGGTTTTGTGATCCAGGGTAACATATAGATAATATTAAAATATTATTATGATTTAAACAATATTTAGTTATTTTTCTATGAACTTTTTATAACATAATAATGTAAAAATATGAATTAATAATAATAGTAAAAATGTAGTTATAAATGTATAAAATTATTTATTTTAACATGTAACATTGTTTTTTATAATATATAATATATCTATATATTACATAATATAAAGGTATATAAAATAATATGATCTATCTCAAGAGCATCCTGGTCCCTTTTTTAGATTTAGTCATAGTAGGTTTTAACATATTTACACACTTCTGTCATATTCCAGATTTCAACACAGGTAAACTAAAGTAACTGTAGTAGACTATCTAGGAGACACCACTTTAATCTTTATAAAAACCTTCACCCAAAGCCCTCTGTCCCAACGGAGTGGAGATTAAATGCTTCTTCACATTAGTAATGTCAGCACAAAATGATTATCTTCTCTGAATAATTTATCCCCTTGCACAGAGTAATTTCCTTATCTTTCCCTTTTTTGCCTCTTTTACTGCAGAGGAAACGGTAAATGGCTGTTAGTCTTCAGAAAACCAATGGATCGTCTTTTCCATCAATCAATTAAAAAACACTTACCTCACACTCAACATGATTTATATCTTGTTAATAGAATTGTCTCACCATATCCCTGTATTATTATACCTCTAAATTCCATTAGCTATTTGCTTAATGCTCAATTTAAGGCTGACCTCTAAGGGGAGAGAGATAGCTGTATTAGTCTAATAATAGTCATTGTACACTGAACCTCTTTCTGGGAATGCTGTAGGTCAGGGCAGTGAGAGGTCTCTGGATACGCTGAATAAAGCGCCCATCGCAGTGACCTCTCTATCAGAGTACACAAACTCCCTGTGCTTTAAAAGAGCATCAGTGCACGGCCATCACACCGAGAGATTGATTTCCCACCTTATGGAATTCGGAATGCAGCACAGCAAACATGTTTTGGAGATCCCTGGTTGGGAATGTATTCCCATGACGGTTTTTGTGAAGATGCATGTAAATTTCAGTAACGCTGTAGATCTAAATACAACACGCTGTATCTAGTCTTATGATTTTGGATTAGATTTGGTTGTTATTTAGCATGCAAACAAACCCATTCTCACAGAGCGACTCGAACAGAGAGCGTTTATGCAGTATTCACCTCTAATGGTTCCATGAATGGCTCTAAAACTGTCTTCCACTGAGTGCCCTTGACACAGTTGCGTGTAAGATAGATTTTAAATATTCATTACAGCAGGCCCTAAGGACCCATCGTCATCCCGTACCCCAGGGACGAGGCAACACTGCTGCACAGGGAGAAGTTAAAAACTATCGGATAGCCTCATCCAATAATCAATCACGGGACTTGCCCATGATTGCAATCATTTATTACTTTAACATGTTGCATAACATTTCAATACATTAAGTCCGAATTAAGGCATCAAAACATCTTGCTTCATCAAGGTTTTCTCCACACAACTGAATTGAAAACATTCATTCATTCATTCATAGTTTATAGTAAATTTGAATAAAAAATTTGAATTAAAAAACTTTATATTTTCTGTTTGTTGACTTCTTAAAAGCTCTTAATTGCATGTGCATTTAGTAAGACTAACACATTTTTAAATTTTTTTTGATACATTTGAATGTCTTTTTTATGGAAGTCTGTTTCCACCACATGATAAAAAAAAATAATAATGAAAAAAAGGTCATTTTATCTCACAATCATGACTTTTTCTTGCAAATATGTGAGATATAAACTCATAATTCAGATGTTAACTTGCAATTGTGAGTTTATAACCTGCGATTCTGAGCAGAAAAGTCAGAATTGTGAAATATAAACTTGCAGTTGCAAGAAAATGTCAGAATTGTGAGATAAGAAGTTGCTATTACATTTTTTATTTTTTATTCTCTGGCGGAAATAAACTGAAATGTGACATGTAAACTTGGAATTGCACGAAAATGAATTTTTGAGTCTTTGTCATAATTGTGAGATAAATTGAAGAAGCTCGTAATTTATCTTTTTTATTTAATTTTATTCCATGGCGGAAACAGGCTTCGTTAGTTTTTACCCAGAAATGAAGCTTTCATTTATAGTTGGGTTTTTAATGTTCAGTAAATATTGTGCCAGTCAACTCCACCATATACTAAAATTCAGAGCATGCAGAATTCATTTATTAGTATACGTGGGTATTATTTGTGAATGACCATGCAGAAATTATTGTAATCATTTTAGTAATTATCAAACATTTTATCCTTGAATGTGAATATATAAAGGAAGACTTGGCAACAAAAGATTCTTTTGGTGCTGCACACCTACTGAATAACAATTTCCTTTATTTTTGTTCACATCTTGTCTTGAATCTCCGCCAAGAGAAATACTCTAATGTATATTGCTATAGGGAAAGCACTGTCAGAATCTCGCCTTCTTTTGCGTTCCATCTAGTACTGCCCCCAAACAAGGTATTCCTTTAATTTCTAAGACTTATCATTTATTTTCTCTCACTAAAGAAACAGATATACTCGAGTGAGGTAAACTACAAAAATATGTATGACGCACACACACACACTATTCCAGCCCCATTCAGTGGATCCTGCTTTTCCCAGCACTGCCTAATGGAACATACTGACGGCAAATAAATATTCCACTGAGGCCGTTTCATGTAGAGAGGGGTTTTGAATATCAAATCTGGGTTTTGATCTAGTCAGATGATCCGTACAGTAATAACAGGGCAGAGACAACAGCTCCCCATGGATAAAACACAGAGCTCGTAGACTTTAGCCAAACGCTGACCACAGTTATTAGATTAGTGTAAATCTTCATGGCATGATCAATAGCAACGTGTTTATTTTTGTGCACCGAGTTATTCATTAGAAATTCAAACAGCCTTAAAGAGGCTCATTAGGATCTGATTTGCTAGGGCTCACAGAGACTTATTGCCCCATTGTGGAGAAAGAGAAAAGGCCACCGGAGACAGCGAGGGGTAGATCCTCACAATGGACAATTTGTTCACATGGCTCAGCTATAAAAATAGGAGGAATGAAACTTAAGATGGTGTCTGTTGGTGCACAAACAAATATAGTATGGTATGCCATTTTCTGTGACATAATCCTCCTGTCTTTTATTTATTATACATTTTCTAGGGATGAGAATCGGAAAGAATTTAACAATTCTTAATTATTCAAGTTCCCTAATGCATCCGTGAATGATTCTTTTAGTGCTTTTAAGGAATTCCTTTGCCAAATGATGACAAATTCAAATGATAAGTAGATTTAGCTGTAAGGTGTATGTCTGATTTAGAGTCATTCGTTACTAAACTGGTTGTGCTATTTATTTCATTCACTAAAAAGAACCGACTCGTTAGAGTCATTTGCTCAGGAGTCAGACTCCACTGGTTGTGTTGTATGTTGTTGATACACTAAAAAGACGCATTTGAATCTTTCTTTTGTTCAGGAATCAGACCAACATGATTGCACTGTATGCATTTGATTCACTAAAAAGAACTATGTATGTAAAAAATGCGCATGCGCAAAAGAATGCACATGCGAGAACAGTTCTGTATTTTTTTTTTATTAAAAGGCACCTATTATGCCCCTTTTTACAGTATGTAATATAAGTCTCAGGTGTCCCCAGAATGTGTCTGTGAAGTTTCAGCTCAAAATACCCCACAGAGCATTTATTATATCAATTTGAAAATGTCTAATTTGAGTGGAAGCCGAAACATGCTGTTTTCGTGCATGTCTCTTTTAAATGCAAATGAGCTGCTGCTCCCCGCCCCCTTTTCCAGAATACGGCTGTGCCTTTACAGCTCGTTCCTCAGATATTCTGCCAAAAAACATTTGTTTGGTTTTGATTATCATGTCTATTGCACTGAAATCATGCATTTTAAAGCCATATCAATATAAACGTCTGATATACGATTTTCTGAGCACACACATCCGAAGCACGCACACAGAAAGCAGCTGTCACGGCATGTGAGTACTAAACTACTACTCTTTCATGTCTTATTGCGCTTAAACTGTCAAATACACACAAGTTTATGTGAAAAACACAAATAAGTTACAAAAACACAGTCGTTATGTCTGTGAAGGTTAACAGCTGGGAAAGAAATCGCTTATTTATATTATATCTGTGTATTAAGTGACAGCAACGTAATATACAGAACTTATACTGCTGTCTACGCTGTTACTATGACCCAAACAATAAAATAAAAGCAGAACATCACTCACTGCTCTGGACTGAATAACATCTACAGCTTTAATAAGAAGATATTTCTTACTTGAATGCTGCTTTTAAATGCTCTAGCATGAAGATAAACATGGCGGATTGTGTGGCTCACTCAGGGCGGGGTCTCTGATAATACGGTAGTTTCAGTGGGCAGGGCTTGTATCTGTGATGTCACATTTTACGGATTCTGCGAACGGCTTGTTCCAAGACACCGCTTATGATTTATGAAGATTAAAAAAAAAAGGAGCGGGTGGATTTTTATCATTATAGGGTGGTTGTGTACACACACTGCTAACACACATTTATGTTCAAACAACATGTAAAAGTGAATTTTGCATAATAGGTGCCCTTTAATGGAACCAGTTCTGAACGATTAAACCTAATTATCTGTTTATTAAAATAACATTATATTTATGAGAGGTGATTTAAAAATGGGACTTTAGCAATGCATGCTTTTGTAATTACTGATAAATGCAGCTCATTTTGAAAGGCAGGTCTTAAAAGCTATTTTGTCATTATTTTATTTTATTTTTATTTAACCTTTATTTAACCAGAAGAGACTCTCTGAGATTAAAAATCTCTTTCGCAGGAGTGTCCTGGCCAAAATGGGCAGCAATACATCAATTTCATCACAGAATATTACAATACAAACAAGCTAGAGACACTTAAAAATAAAGCAGACATCGCTGGAGTCGATTTCCATTCGCCGAATGACGGCTTTAAAATGATCCAAAGACAGCAAATTCTGTCATTTCAATTTCGACTGCAGAAGATTCCAGTCAGTCGGAGCTGCGTACATAAAAGCCTTTTTACCAAATTCAGATCGAACAAAAGGAACAGAAAGAGTATAACAATTTTGTGAGCGAAGAAAGTATTTCTCAATGATTTTCTGTTTTACAAGACAGCAGAGATATGAGGGCAACAACCCCAAAATGGCTTTATAAATAATTAAATACCAGTGCATTTTTCTTCTGATAAACAAAGAAGACCAACCTACTCTGTTATACAATATACAGTGATGAGTTGAAAGTTTACAATCTGATATAAATCTTAAAGCACCATGATAAACGGCGTCTAAAGAGGAAAGAAGACATGATGGAGCGAACTGATACACTACATCACCATAGTCAAGCACGGGTAGAAAAGTAGTAGTAACCAATTTCTTTCGTACATTAAATGAAAAACAAAACTTGTTCCTAAAATAAAACCCAAGCTTAATTTTCAATTTTTTTTTTCAGTTGAGTAATGTGAGAGCTAAAAGATAATACATCATCCACAATAATGCCAAGATATTTGTACTCTTTTTGCATTATCACATTATTGCATTACCATTACTCGGTGTACAGTAGCCAGTTCAGATAATTCAATTGAATTGCATTAGGGAGCTCAGATCCCATTTGACTGGGGAAATGGAACATTAATTGGCATTTGTTCAAGCCAAACAAAGGACACCAAGGGAATATTACCAAATTAAAAGACTTTCAAACGCAGAGAATAAATCTTCAAGGACTAACACAGCCTCGAAAAATGACCAAACACACTAGAAAATGTTTTTAAAATAAGTGCTTCATGAAAGTGCACGCAGCGAGGATTACATTTATAATTCGCGTGGCCCGACCCTCGCGCAAAGCAGCATTTTATGGTTTGTTGCTCCACAAAACCTGACAATTAAACAACAATTAGAGGTTTTTCTTCAGCTTGTTTTCTGAACATCTTCTTTTATAACAGACTATGCTTGTGGGAGGGGAAGGGGAGATTTTTTTCCACCCCTTTTTTCACTTTCCATCTCGGTCCTCCTCAGTGAATTGATGGAATGACCTGGACTTGATCTTTGAGGTCAACATGCCTGATGGTTCCTGCAGATTGATAAATTGATTCAAAACTATTACCATGGTAAAAAAGCAATAAGGTCATAAAACTTGCATTGGTCCAGCTGAGTAAATCCGGGGCATTTTGCCGAAGGAGTGGCGCAGGAGGATGGGAGCATGCGTCGGAATGAGAGAGCGAGAAATGACTTTGAAGAGCTCATCATCTCCAATCTATTTTTCCCGCCCGTGCTTCATGCCGCCGCATAGAGGCACTTCATTACAGGGGAATAACTGTACACAGCCCGGGCCGCCCGCCTGCCTCCTGCTCCTCGCGGCTCCCCTGAGGGGCTTCAGGTGCTTAATACCTCATCACTGGCTTCATTGAACGCTTTAATCTGCACTCCTGTGATCAATAGAATCCCGCTGTAAATTAAAAGGGCCATTCCGTGTAATCAAACCTGTTAATGCTCATTCTGAAAACCATTATTTGTGGAAGGCATTTAGGGGGAATTGCCACACTGACAAGCCCTCTTGCTCACAGAGATTATCGGAGGACAAGGATTTGGACAAAGACAGAGAGAAGGATGAGAGAAGGGGGATCCAGTCTGTCCCTCGCCGGCGTAACGTGCCCTGCAGACAGAGAGAGGGATTGAGGGAGGGCGAACGCGAGAAAAACACAGGCGGTGCAACTCAGTCTAGCGCAGAACATAATGGGAGGATGGGCGAGAGGGGAGATAAGTTTAGAGAGAGGGGCCGCCTGTCTGCTCGGGCCTCTCCGACACTCATACGCGCAGAAAATGAAATTTTCGAGCCTGCCATTTCTGCGGCAAATTCAATTACGCCAGCTGCTTGTACAAAGAGCTGTAGCTTCCTTGGGCCTGAAATTGAAAAAAGGCGAGTGCTGATGAGATGGTGAATAACTGGCTCGGCTTTGATAGCAGACAGGTGAGAGAGTCTCCGGCGAGTCCCAAAACTTAAACTTAAAGCATCATACTGAATATCGCTGCAGAGAGGTCTTTGGAAATACTAAATGTTGACAAACATCCACTCACTTATACGAACACGATACGGTATGTGCCGCAGAAATATCATCGTGAGGTAAATAATGTGCTGTCTTAGCATCTCCTTTTTGATTTTCCACATGATCACGTCACTTATGCCGCTCTTCCGTACCAGATCTGTGCGGCAAGTCGGCGTAAAATTAGAGACCTTTCTTGTAATCCTAATTGCCGTCGGTGTTTGTACAATTCTCACGGTGCACTGACATTCAAAGGCTGAAAAATAAAGCATTTCTGATTCTAATTCGAGAGAAAATCCTGCAGGGACTTCATAAGAAAACTGCCATTTAAGGCCGACAAGGCGAGAGGAGAGGAAAGCTATTACGGCTGTATCTTAAAAGGTCAATTACATTCTGTATAATGACTTTGACTGTTTAATCCAAATGTATGAGTCTCTTGCTAAGCCTTCCTCTGACATTGATAGACTTGAGTGGCAGAGAAGGATCTTCTCCTGTCAAGACGTCAGCGACTGGGAGATAATGAGAAATGGCACTTGAAAATTGTCCTCGCTTGACGACGACTGCTGTTCTCTTTCTCTCCTGATCAGCTTAAATGTTTGACTTGGTGTGGTCAAGTGCTGGGGTTTTTTTGCCGCGGGGCTAAAACGGTCTGCGGCGCAACCCCAACAACACTTTTGCCAGATATCATCTCTCCCCTTCCTGTATTTTTAATACGATGTTTGCTCTTGTGGTGACCCCCAATTGCAGCTCCACCATCTCATCTGCAATATAAGACAATTTCCGCACCTGAAAAGAAACGGTCTCAAGTCAATAGACTATAAATTGCTCTTGGAAATGGTGTTATCTTAAATAAAGGCTATTTGCTCAAAGGTCTGAAGCAAACCCCCGCCTTTTTTAATCATTTGTATGTTTAGCTGTTTGGTCAATTTACTTTGCCGCTGTGATGTTTCACAGTTAAAGGCCATCAATCACATTCGCTGTGAGAAAAATCTCCCGTTACAATATTACAGGTTATTAAAAGGATGATGAGAATGCATCCACATGGGCAGGCAAATGCCCTTTTTCTCATCTTCTGAGAGCGCGGCCCTGAGATAATCTAGTGATTCATCTTCGCCCTGCCCATCAACAAGTGGCAGTGGGCTCAAGTCCCCAATAATGAGCTAGTCTGTCCATTTCACCTTCTAAACACAAACATTAGCCACATCACATTCTCAGTCTACTTACTACACAGAGATCCTGTACTCGCTCCAGCGACCGCTGGCGCATTTCAATTGATCCGCTTCATGAAGGTTATAACTAGACGTGAAGAAATTCAATCTGTGACAAGCTATATAGCAAATATTCTCTCTGCACACAAATAATAAGACTTTTGAAAGTGCTCTCTATCTTGTGAGGTCCCTCCTCTTGTCAGATGGCTCTTGTCTGAAGATGATTTAGACCTTGGCTTGATCAAAGCTTTGATCTGAGTGTCAGTTTACAAGCTGTCCTTTTCTGCTAAAGTGACTCTTATCAGGACATATCCCGATGAGAGGGATTTTTATAAGGCATTGCACAAGAAATGGGGAGAAAAAGTGCGATTTCACGAGGGACTGTTAAACACTGGGAGGAGACACAAAACATGCATTTAATTGAACTACTCTTCAACTTTGATATGGTGCAATGCAATTAGATCTTCCATGTCGGTGATGAATTATTCCCGTCTGAAATATGGGTCATAATCCAAAGGGAATGAATTTAAATTTCAAATTACCTTATACAGCTCTTTTTTTTTTTTTTTTAGAAGATTGATGACATTTTTTTCTAGTTTTGATTAAGGTTTCGTGAAATTGCTGTGATTATTGAACACTTAGAAACTCTAGAAAATTAATCATTTTATGAAGTGACATCATTTGATATTTAAATAAGACAAATGATAGAAGTCATCTCACTGTCTTTAAATAGGACTTTTAAGCTAATATTTCTTTTATCACTATACAGGATATTAATAATAGAATTATGAATTCTCATACAGTCAATCATTTGAAAGCTGAATACATTCAAAGCAGTCAGACTCATTTTGATGAGCTGAATGTGTAATGTCAATATCATAATTATGGTTAATTCTGTTCACTAATTTTATATATATTTATTT
>JAFVLL020038203.1:0-15500 GCA_021397915.2 Tor tambroides | reverse complement strand
TTTTGTTGTAAATATGCCTGACAAGACTGTTACACTGAATGACATTTTAGTGGGTGTCTTCTGTAAATCAGGGAAAAATGTATGATATTTATTTTGTGCTAAGAAAAACAAAAACAAAATTGTAGTTGAATTAAACGGAAAACTTTTTAATTTTGGGGGGGGGAAACAACAATTAAAGCAGTATTACACTTATTGTTTTTATGCTTAAAACCTTTGACCCATATATACACATACACACATTCTTTCTAGGTGTTTTTCAGAACAACATTCAATATATCTTTTATAAATTAAATGTCATATATTTTTTCTGAATTTTTCAGAACAACATTCAATATATCTTTTATATGTTAAACATCATTCAATACATAAAAACAATATTCAATTTATTTTTGTTCAGCCTTTTTTTTTTTTTTTTTTAGCTATATTGCCCTCCCACAGAACGAGTCTATAAATGAATGAATAAAAAAATGAAAAAAGGAAGGAAAGGTCAACTTTGAGCTGTAAACGACAAGTCACTGAATAATACAGATACTCTCATTCAGGTAGTCTCCATTCAGTAAACAGACTGTTGGCTGTTATGAGTGCGAAAAACTGGGAAAGAGAGAGCGAGATTGGCATGGTAACAGTGTAATGGCTTTTAAAAGGATGTTCAGATTGCTCACCTTTCCATTCAGAAAAACAAAACATAAAAGCTACTTTCAGAATGAATGATTCAACAGATCTATTCTGTTCACTTCAAGAATTCATTCAACGAGAAAAACACTACACACAGATAAAACTGGCCACTCAAAGAGAGAGACAGAGGAAAAAAAAGAGAGAGTTGCTCATTGTTCCATGATACTGGCCTCACTGTGTCAGAGACAAGCTGAAGGTGGAGCACATTTTCTGTGCAGGGCCATCAAGAGCCTCTCCTTAAAGAGAAAATATATCCATGACTAACGACAACCTAAAAGAGCACTCAGCCAAAGAATACCAGCATGAATGGAAATGAGTACACAGTAGTATAACACATACATATATTCTCCAAAAAGGAGGGTACCAGGGAGTGGGCCACAGTGGGGCCTCACTTTAAATATGTGCTCTAAACGTTAATGTGTTCCATACCAGCATTTAGAGACTAAATACAGAGCAGAACAGGGCTATTCTGACTGACCATATGCATGGGACTTTCTCTCTCTCCCTCTCACACACACCCATGGTTAATTTAGCCCAGACTGGCCTATTCTTTACAGACCTGCCCTGTACTCAAGGGCACAAAAGGGTAAAGAACATAAAAAAGAGAGAGAAACAAACATAAGAACCTTTCACTCTTGCAGCCTGGCCCACAAAGCTCTAGGGATTTTCCATCTGAGGGTCATGAGTGAGATCCTAATTAGCTTTTCCAAGAAAACTGATCTAACATCTCTGAATTAAAATTCAAACATATGGGAATTTACAGTTTCGATGAGGATTTCTTGTTCTTTCTTGCTGTGAAGTGCTTTATCAGATGATAATACTATGCTACTTGTGGTCCTGAATCATACACCACAGTTTTTACATGGTCTATCCAAGGTACTTCAAAAATACTATGGTATTACCATCTCAGCAGCAAAGGTCTGAAAAAAATAGAGGGCTACATCATAAATCTCATAATTATCTTTTTGAGGACCAAAAACCATGGTAATACCATGATATTATTCTTAGATATAACAAGATGCTATATTAGCAACAGAAACCAGCATCAACAAGACAGAATCACCAGCATAACCACAAAAACATGCGATCTGCACAACATACTTGACTAATGCAGCATGGAAAACATCAAAGCAGAAAGCATTATAGCATAATAGGCTAATTTTATTAGACTGCTTGCGGTTACTAAGCTGAAGTAAAGCTTGAATTTTTCTTTAAACCAACTATTATTTCAGTGATTTATGAAATGAAGGCAGACTCTGTGTTGTAGGTGCACATTGTTTAAACATTGTGAAAATGTTTTCAACTGAAAAGACGAAGACAGAATAAGTACAGTTATAGTCTTGTACCCTGCCATTGTGTATCCGTAGGTCTATAGTTAGCATAGAGAAGAAAAAGAGCTGAGTCGGTTACAGGAAAGAGTCCAAAAAAGGGGTATGGGCAAACGAATAAAAATCAGGGCGTATCAGTAGGAGTGTATCTGTTTTTAGACTGTCCACATCAACACTCGAAGACACAGGATTACTAGAGGAGAGAACAAACATTCACAACATTTTTGTTGATTAAAATAAACCACTTTTTGTGAACACAAAATTTCCTCATCCTAAATAATCTGTCTGTTGTTTAATGTTGCATAATCCAACACTATCACAGCCAATCAGAATATATTTGAGTGTGTTTTTGGACCAATAGGATTTCTCTGTGGGAGGGGCAACCGGGGTTGACGCAAAAAAGTAATGGAAACCAAACAAAATGTCTAGTCACTCACTGCGGTTAAAAACTTTTTACATGGAAGAGATTTTTTCGCATCATTCTTGGATAGGATGTGGGGTTAGACTGTGATGGTGGGATTTTTTCTAGGACAGATGGCGAGTTATGTAGTATAAAGGATTTTTTAGAACAGAATGTGTAATTTAATGTGTGTGGGCAAAAAAAAAAAAAAAAAATCCAAAAAAGCAGGGAGTGAGAGAAAAACAAAAATAAACAGAGACACGAGAACCGTTCTCCTACTGTTCCATACCTCTTGCCAAAGCTGCTGATAGTTTTGCCAATCTTGGGTGAAGTCAGTTGGGGTTTCCGTTGGCGGGCCACGGGGGTTCCTTTGGCTCCTGCAGAAGCTTCATCAGTCTGGCGAGTGGGACTTTTTGGGCTGGATTTGTTCAAGTCTTTCAGAACATCGTAGTTTATTTTAGTGGAGATGCGTTTCTGCTCCAACATCTTTTCAATGGCTTCGTCTGCAGTGCTGGCATTGATGGGCTCACGCCTCCGTGCCTTCTTTTTAGGCTTTGAGACGACATAAAAATGAGAAGGTAAACACAAAGATTTGTGACCCTGACAACTGCACCTGCATTATGAAGTGCCTTGTTACCTTCCGCTCTTTATATGTACCCTCCTCCTTTTCCTTTGCTATTCTCTCCTCCTTTTCTGAAGAAAAAACACTTAGTTTTAACAAAAGTGTTCCAAACTCAATTTAAATGAATCTCTCAAGGGTAAAATGAACAAATTAGACATTTCAATCTCTTCCACCTTTCTGTTCTTTGAGGTAGTCTGCATTTTGAATCATCCACAGTTCAGTCTTCACCTTAACTTCCTTCTCATTAAGGATATACTAAGAGAGAAAAAAATAAATAAATAAAAAAAAGAGAAACAATATATAATCCCTCACTTCATGGTGGACGAGCTGAAGAGACAGTAAATCGCAACATATATCATTTCAGCTTCATAGAACCACAATGGCGCTGATTCTCTCAACGGACAAGACTTCAAACATGAGCTTATGTAACTCTCTATTTGCTTTCAAAGCAAATTAACATGTCGTTACCATAGTGAGGTCAAAACTCACCCGATCAATCTCATCCTCGTCGATACCGCTCAGGTCTAGCTCACCGTTTTCTGCCTCCACATCTGATGGAGAAAAACAAAGACTGTTCCTAAATATTTAAGATTATATTTGTAGACATAAGTACATCACAAGTCTGAATAAATCTGTGCAAAAACACTTCTTTGTTGAATTATCATATGTGACCCAGGACCACAAAACCAGTCATAAGCTGAACAAATAATCTTTCCATTGATGTGTGGTTTGTTATGATAGGACAATATTTGGCCGAGATACAACTATTTGAAAATCTGGAATCTGAGGGTGCAAAAAAATCTAAATATTGAGAAAATCACCTTTAAAGTTGTCCAAATGAAGTTCTTAGCAATGCATATTACTAATCAAAAATTAAGTTTTGATATATTTACAAAATATCTTCATGGAACATGATCTTTACTTAATATCCTAGTGAATTTTGGCATAAAAGAATTATCAATAATTTTGACCCATACAATGTATTTTTGGCTATTGCTACAAATATACCTGTGCTACTTAAGACTGGTTTTGTGGTCCAGGGTCACATATGATCAAATTATAATTAATTTCCCCCCCCAAATTTATAACAAAAATCACAAAATAAAAAAGCACTTAAAATAAAAGCGCTCAAAATAATAAAATAAAATAAAATAAAAATCTCATTCAGACTGCTTTGGCAAAAGCAAAACAAAAAGAGTCTCGCCTCGCCTTGCGTTTCTCCACATAATTAAAATGTATTCAAATGTTTCACTTTCCTAAGGAGAAACACATGCTGATTGTGCATAATGAAAGCTTCAGCATTTATATCTTTGCTGTCATTCATCAGAAAACATTTCTCTGAGCCAGTTGTTCAATTAGGTTAGTGGATATATACAGAAAATCCCACTGCAGTTCAACCTTAAAACCTTCACATAAAATGTCCCTCAGCAAAATCACGTGGCAAAATAAACTCGAATACATGTGTGTTTCTCTGTGGTTTCTGCCCTGTAGCAAATCTTACTGGAAAGTCCACTGGGGCTGCTGGGATCATTATAACAGTGGCTCTACAGTAGTGACTTCCAGGCTTATCCTCCCTCTGTCTTCCGTCTTTCTCCTCTTTTCCAGGTCCAGTTCCCCCCTTCCCCCAACTTTACTCTTTTCTTTTTGCCTGGAGATTGCTGGCAACGCTTCAGAAGTTTGCTTTATAGAGCATCCCTCTCTCTCTCATATGTTGTATTGGGGATGGGGTTAAGGGGAAAACAGAAAGAGAGGGAAATTCTTATTTTCTCGCTTCTGAACGGGGGGCCCTCAATGCCAGCAGATCCCGTGAGTCAAGAATCTTGTCCTCCTCTCACCACTCACATCTGAACACGCACAGACAAAACACATTTAAACCAACACACACAGAGAGTCCTCCAATACCACGCATCAAAACACACTGTGCCATGAGTCACATATGTGTGATGTGGTGAGAGCATGAATAGCAGAGATTAGTTACAACGGGCAAAATAAAACCACACCAGAGAGAGACTACCAGGTGCAGCTGGATTCAAGAAAAGAGTAGATGAATAAAGAGAGCCAAACTGTAATAAAACCAGCATTGCAGTCTCTGTCTTTCCCATTAGGCCTAACTTTGTGTTCATGTTCAAATGTTGTTTTTTGTACTGTCTGTTTTCATTTACTTAGGACATAACCAACTGTGTGTAGCTTGCCAGGAAAGGCATTTTGGCTAAAAAAGCATTTAAAGTGTTCACATGCGCAGCCGCATTACCTGAAGACATATGCACATGCATGAGTGTTCGAAAGCAGCTGCCTGTCAGTCAGACAGCACTTAAGGACTTATACTGTTAAATGTGACCCTGGACCACAAAACCAGTCATAAATGTCAAAATTGAGATTTATACATTACCCGAAAGCTGAATACATAAGCTTTCCACTGATGTATGGTTTGTTAGGATAGGATGATATTTGGCCGAGATACAACTATTTGAAAATCTGGAATCTGAGGGTGCAAAAAAATCTAAATATTGAGAAAATCGCCTTTAAAGTTGTCCAAATGAAGTTCTTAACAATGCATATTACTAATCAAAAATTAAGTTTTGATATATTTACAGTAGGAAATTTACAAAATATCTTCATGGAACATGATCTTTACTTAATATCCTAATGATTTTTGGCACAAAAAAAAAAAATCAATAATTTTGACCCATACAATGTATTTTTGGCTATTGATACAAATATACCCCAGGGACTGGTTTTGTGGTCCAGGGTCACAAATATACCTGTAGAAAACTGGTAGTGATAGTTTTGTTCAGTATTGACTTGGTAATGAGTACTGCCACTTAAAGGGATAGTCCACACAAAAATTAAAATTCTGTCCTCATTTGCTCACCCTCATGTTAATCCAAAACAGTACTTTTTTGTGTTTTTGCTTGCAATTACAATTAATGGGGACTGAAGGATTGAAACTTCAAAAAGGATGCAAAAGGATCCTAAATTTACAAGTCTTCAAGTAACATGATAATATTAATAGTAATATGATGCTGAAATCTCAAGTCGGCATGAAATAAAAATGGCAATCATCTTTTCTTTATTATTGTAATGCATATCTGAGTGAAATGGCTTCCTGAATGAGAAATTAAAAAGCAGGGTGGGACTTTATTTTGTCAATCAGAAAGTGACTGGGTTGATGCATAGTTGTTTGCTAAGGGCACATGAAGTTTATAAAAGCTAAAAAATAATGATGCACTCAATTTGTTTTAATAAACACTGCAACATTCCATAAAAACATAAAATTGTCAATTTAAGATTTCATTGTGACAGTATTCGACATTAATTCTAGACATGGATCATTCCGATTTGTAATTATTCAGACTCTTTTTGTGAACCAGATGAATGAAAAGATCTGATGTAAAAGAACAATATATTCGCACACTGAACATCACTACAGCGGGGTTAAGATTTTTAATGAATATTGACTCATTTCAGTCTGTTCTTTGCACAAATTTATCGTACAACTTCAGAAGACTTGAAATATAGTTGCACTGGTTGCTTTTATTGTGGATTTTCAAGTATTTTTAAAGCTTTTTTCAGCAATTATTCACTGCAAAAAAAGGTGAGTATAATTTTCAAAATGTATAATTTTGTGTTGCACAGAAGAAATAAAGTCACACTGATATGTAAACAGTAACAATTTTAATTTCTGAGTTAACTGTCCTTTTAACCTCACCTGAAAAAACCCCCTGAGAAGCAGAAAAAAGGAGCCAAGTTCAACAAAATTACAGAGAAGAGAAACAACAAATGACAGACTCCACCTAACACTAATCATTCTCCCTCTTCATCTATTCCCCTGTTTTTCAAATCTAAAAACGTCTCCGTCCTGAGGCTAAATTTCTGAATGTTGGCCACCTAGACGTTAGCGTTTCCACAAACGTTCAGAAAGAGTTCAAAGGGCCCCCCTCATCTGCAGAGGTTTCACTGACAGCAACACCTGTTCAGCGTCAAAAACAATGTCTGACTAAAGACATACTGATATTTCAAGATATCACCAGACGGACACCTCCTTTCTTTCTCTCCCTGGACAATTCTCACTCTTCAGCACAAGCAGAAGCTCACCAAACGTAATCATCTGATAACATCACTCAAACTGACTGGCGGTTCAAAAGAACAAGCATTGAAGCCCAGGGAAAGGAAAGACGCACAATGCAGATGCAGAGATATGGAATGAGAGAGGAAGGGGGTTTCTTCCGGAGGCGAAGAGGGCAGACAGGCCCATTAAAAACTGACCCCTTCTTACCCCTGTGACTTCCCCAGGGAAACCCCTCGCCCACTCACACACCTGCTACAACTGTCTATATCGCCCAGAGGCTGGAAAGAGAGAACGAGAAAGAGAAAATGTCAAGAGAAAATATTTGCATGTGCTTTTTCACACTCTACTGTACATCCAGAGAGCAAAAATGGGGGAGGGTTAGACATATTTTCAAACAATAAAATGGAAATGGAAATGTAACAGCACAGAGGAGAAGAGAGAAAAAGATTTGAACAGACTTTATTCACGAGATTTCCCATTCTCACACATTCGGTTGCTCTTCAGGTGTTAAATCTAGACAGGAAAACAGCCTCACGGGGGTCCGCACACAGATTTTTCTGTCAGTGCATGTTAACAGAACAGTGAACGTGTCTATCACATGGATCGGGCCTCCCACAGTCATTTGTTTTTTTTTTCCCCTCCACATGTCTGTCAGTCAGTCACACTTTTATGATGTCATATTTCACGCAGATAGCAGCATCCCAGTCGGATGACATCACATCACTGTCAGTGCTTCACAGTGCACTTCATTAGGAGAAAACAAAGCAATAAATGAGTGACAAGGATTAACATGATAAAGAGAACAAATCAAACAGCAGGAAAAATAACAGAATGTAAACATAAATCATAAATGTGTCATGTTGAAAAATTCACTAAAACTAGAACAATGTTACTATGACAAGAGCTTTACAGCTTTAAAGAAATTCTAGTTTAAAGTTGAGACTATAGCTTGGTGATGTATTTAATATGATACATTCATGTAGATTTTGCTGGAGAAGTCAAATTAAGTTACAATTTGAATATTACACAGATTTTAAGGTGCCTTTGATGAGAGAATTACAATTTTATATGACGTGTGTGTGTGTGTGTGTGTGTGTGTACCTACTTAACCATATTTTGGGGACAAATTTGTACCCAAAAGTGAGGTAAACCTGACAAAATCTCCAAAAACCTCCCTTTGGGGACATCCTCATTTGTAAAACGGGTTTAAAAATAAACTAAACAAAGTTTTTTTGAAATTGTAAAAATGCAGAAAGTTTCCTGTAAGGGGTAGGGTTAGGTATACGGTTGGTGTAGGGCGATAGAAAATACGGTTTGTACAGTATAAAAACCATTGCGCCTATGGAATGTCCCCATTTGGATAGCTAAGTAAACGTGTGTGTGTGTGTGTGTGTGTGTAAATGTGTGTGTACACACGCTATTACATTTATTATATATATATTGATAATAATACATAATGATGTCTTCAAAAGGGAGAAACCCAAAGAAATGGACACAGCACCTCAAAACCATTTGATCTGTGATATTATTCTAAACATTGTGTTTAGAACATTGTTATAAAGACTAACAAAGGCACATCCGTGTGCATTATTAAGGCCTTATGAATGTAAATTACCATCACTTTTGCCCCATCTGTCCATCTGTCCCCTAACAGCTGTCCTGAGGATTTGTTCAAAGTGAGCAAAGAGAAATAAATGTCACTCACACACTTCTTTCATTCTCCTTTGAAAGGCACCCCTCCCTCCCCTCCTCTCTCCATCTATCTCCTCCCACTTTATCCCTCTTTCCTAGTGTAAAAGAACAAGTCTTTTCTCTCCTCCTGCTCTGAAGATCCAGGGAGACTCTGACAGATGTGTAGAGGAGGGCAAGATCTATCATCTCTTTTTATGTTACAGGTAATAGTGAACAGTAAAATTATGCAAAGGGACTAGAAATTAGACAGAAATAAACTTAATGGACTGACTGGTTGAAAGGAAAAACAGAAACACAGAAGCACAGTAAAACTAGAGATTCTGCCATCTCCTACTGTGTGGTCAAGCAAGGGGGCCGGAGAGGACAGTAAGTGACCATCTGGAGACACACACTCACTGCGGCATTGTTAAGATCACAGGTCCTCCGCCCCCTCAGAGAATTACACTGCATTACACAGAAGCACCGGATTTCTCTCTCTCCACACACACACAAACACACAAAAGGGAAACCCTTCTGACATCCTCAGAGAAGAGAACTGACCTTAGGAAAACAGGAAAAGTCAAAAAGAAAAGGTACAAAAAAAGAAAGACAGGATGAGGAGAGGATTGGAGATCTTCAAACACCAGTATACAACTGGCTGTCTCTCACACAATTTCAACTGAGTACCCTTTATTGGCATGGCAAAAACTGTATGTTTATATTGCCAACATACTTCAAGCATAGCAAAATTGTGATGAAGTAAAAGTATTATATGTCATTTTATAGTATATGTAAAAAATAAATAAATAAAAAAGACATTTTGACACTCCTTGGTCAATTTTAGCTAACACGCTAAGGTTAGCAGCAACACCAAATGAGAAACACATTGAAATGCTTCCCATAATTGAAAAGTGGTAAACCAAGGAAGAAAAAAATAAAACTGAGATGCATTTGAGTCATTACTACTCTTTGAAATCTCATATACAATATCCCGTAGTACACAGTGTAAAGGGAAGTATAGTAAATCATTTAAATCCACAGCTTCTGAGGAAATAAACTAACAGTGTAAAGTAACAAAGTCAGTAGGAACTGATGAATTTCAATAAAATGGAATAATGGAATAAAGATGTAACATTAATTAAAACAAGTTCTTGTGTAGAAATGTCTCAGTGTTTTTCATCCACTCAATCGAAATCAATGGTCACCAAAAGTGTTTGGTTATCAACACAAAAAATACCTTATTTTGTGTTGTGGAGAAGAAAAAAAATCAAACAGGTTTGGAATGACATGAGAGTTAATAAATGACAACACTTTTCATTTTTGAGTTAACTATCCCTTTAAGGTAAATTATGAAGAACAAGATTAATGGTGCCAGTTAAGGTGATAATGAAGTTCTCTCTCTCTCTGATGCAACATATACTCGCGGATCACACAAAAATTTTGTGCATTTTTAAATAAGAACATCCAGCTCAGTCTCATTCTCATACAGAAAAACTAGAACACTCTAACAAGCATCTTATTGTCTGGAATGGAACAATGAGCCTACCTAAAAATAAACAGAGAGAACAGACAGAAAAAGCTGAAGCAGACAGAACTAAGACAGAAGTGCACATGCACAGAAAGCCATATTGTCAGTGCCCATATAAAAATCACTTAGATGAAATAAGCAAATTGAGGGAAATAAATGACATATTGCTGCCAATCTACAAGGCATTCACTTGAGTTTACATAGACACTGGGCAAACAAAAGCACTAAAAATACCTCCTCTCTGAGTCATGATTTTTCCTGAACCCCACTCAAAAACCAAACCAAAATATACACATGCACTGTTCGAGCGGGTCTCGTGAGCAATCAAACTCACACACAGCCATCCGTAGTGGGTGGATGAAAGACAGTGTGCTAATGACAAGGTGCTGTGTTCAATTAGTGCTTCAAAGAGTGGAGGGGGGCTTCCTCTTCCTCCGCCCAATACAAATCACCCACAATCATCGCAACCAATCGAAAACATGACAACCTGCTCACACAGCCAATCACACAATCTGACAACCTGCCAGCACACTATCCCCAGGAGTTTACCATCTGCAGCTCTTCTGCCTGTGATCAACAAAGTCTTACTCTCTCTCTCTCAAATACTCTCACATAGTGTAAACGCAACAACCACAAAAGATAACGCAATCATTTCAGATAAATATGTCACTCTTGAGTTCTGTTATCCAGAGGCTTGGTAACTTTCACTATAGTGTAGATGTGGTATAGATTGAATTTTTAGAAAAAACAGTCACTCCAGTTTCACTCCTTTTCCTCTATTTATGGCATAACAGCACAAATGTGTGAATGAAGGGTGAATCTAGAACGAAAATGGATTAATGTGAATGCTTAGAAGAGAAGTCACTCTAGTTCCATTCCTCTTCCTCTATTTATGGCATAACACCACAAATGTGTGAATGAAGGGTGAATCTAGAATGAAAGTGAATTAAAAATGGATTGATGTGAAGGTCTAGAAAAGGAGTCACTCCAGTTACACTCCACATCATCTATTTATGGTGTAACAGCACAAATGTGGGAATGAAGGTTGAATTTGGAATTGAAGTGGATTAATGTGAGTTTAGAATTGGAGTCACCTTAGTTACACTCTTCTTCTTCTACATGTCGTAATAACTCAAATGTGTGACTGAACTAAGAAAGCGTAATGAAAGCGGATTAACGTGAGTGATTAGAAAAAAGTTACTCCAGTTCCACTTTTCAACTTCTACTCATGTCGTAATAACACAAATAAGTGACTTAAAAACAAATGTGGAATAAAAGTGGATTAATCTAAGTGATTACAAAATGAGTCACTCTAGTGCCATTCTTCATCTATTCATGTTGTAATAGCACAAATGAGTGGCTAACGATGAATGTGAAAAGAAAGTGGATTCATGAGACTCTCACTCCAGTTCCACTCCTCTTCTTAAACTCATTACAAAACAGAAAAAAATGTGTGAATTTGTGAAGAGCAAATGTGGAATGAAAATGGATGGAAAGAAAGTGGATTAAATGAAAGTTGATTAATGTTAATGTCTCACAAAGGTGTCATTCCAGTACCACTACTTATCCTCTGCTTGTACCTTGTCAATGTTTTGACAACAAAACTAGTGATAATAAAAAGTGACTGTTGAATTAAAGCGGATTAAGCGTTTATGTGGTTTGAAAATAAAATCATGCTCCTACCATTCTCCTTTTCCTCTCTCATTTTGGTGATGGACTCAGGCAGGCCCAAACTGGCCGCAGTGGGCAGCGCTCCAAGCAATAATGCTAACGAGGGCCGTTTGGTTGGGGCGACTTTCTCTCCATCTCGCTCTTGCTCATTGCCATCTCCATCCTCTCCACATATAGTACTGCACAGGTGAGATGCTGCTGCCCTCAGCTCATCATCCTCTCCTTCCTCATCACCAGCAAGGATGCTGGACGACGCCAAGGAGATCACATCATCTGTAAAAAGCAAAGAAAATATGCACACATCACAAATGTATAATTGCAGGAACATCAAATAAAAGACTATAATGAAAATCACTGCATAAATGCAAATAAAGTGAATTTATTTCTGTAATTAAATTATTTTGCTAATTAAAACATGAAGCTAGATGCATTCGCCCTTTGATTTTGAACTTTGCTATGATCCAGCTGAGATTGGGAGAAAGTAATTATACAAACACACAGAGCTGTCCGCAGTAACCCACATGTATGCATACACACTACTGTAAAGTGTATACATATGCATGAAAAGAGACACTCAAACATGCACACAAACACTCCCACGCTCACAGTCTTAATTAGCTCCCTCCTGTAATTCATTGTGGGTGCTGCTGAACAAGGAGCTAATTGGACAGCAACATAAACAGAATTTCTGCACAAGGGAAGTAACACTCCATTTCCTGAAGAAAACATTGTGAGAGCAGCAGTTCTCACCAAGCAAAGAGCAATTCTGACAAGATAATCATTTGTTTCAAATGCAAACATTTTGAGTGCCATTCACCAATCATTTTGGTTCTCACTAAACATTTCTGCCAGAATTCATACACACATACTTGCTTTTACCCATATTCTAATGATAAATCTGGAATATCCTAAATGAAGGACTGTGTGCCTGCAGTTAGTAATTGGCAAAATAAATGCCTAATCTTCATTTAAGGGCTTTCCACACAACAGTCATTCAACACTCATTCAACAAATGAATTCTTTTTCTAAAGATGTGCTCCCATCTTAGAATATGTACTGCACTAACTTCATTTCACAATCTGCATTTCTGTAGCTTACACACAAGAGTGTAAATATTCAATTAATGCTAAGTGTGTCATTCTCAAAACCAGATGATACACAATTAACTGGACTGAACTACATTGAAGTCTATCCAAGAATGATCTATATTTCTGTATTATATCATTTTTTGTCACACTGGTTACTTAATACTTCGCAATAATACTGTTTGCATGGAATTTTTGATCATATAAATGCAGCCTTGGTGAACAAAAGAGACTTTCAAAAACAAAAAATCTTATTGAAGCACAAACTTTGGAATGGTAGTGTATTTTTCTGCGGGACTGTGTGTGAATACTGTACCATCTTTGGAATATGATGCATAAATCCCCCTGGCTTTGGGCCTACAGCTCTCCAGCTCGACTTCAATCTCATCCTGATATCCACAGATTTCACCTGCAGAGCACATACAAGTGTGTACACACAGAACAACACATCAACAACACAATGTATTAGGTTTGTTCAACAACCCATGGTGTTAATTAAACCATACATTTCTGTCAAAAATGTTTCTATGTACCTTCAATATCATCAACTTTCTTTGCAAGCTCTTGCTCAATCTGTGGAAGGATTCAGAAGGAGAAAAAATAGATGGAGAATGCTGCAAGAATGTCTGCTTTAAATGTTCAAATTTCTAACTTTAAGTGCCATGTGATGTGTAACCTGTTTTAGCTTTTGCTTCCTGAGTCCAGCCGTGTAAGAGGGCGGGTCACACTCCTGCTCTAGATCTACCCGCATAAATTCTTCAATTGTCAGTTCACTGGTGGGCGTGTCCTCAAATTCATTCAGCCTGTCAATCAAACACACCGGGGGTCAAGACATACAACCGAACAGCAAAATGGCCCTAAATTCAATGCCTCAAAAAGCGAGTGCAACACCAAAATACAGAAATGGCACCAATATGAATGATATTGCTACAGATTATAATAAAAGTATTAACTGAGCACAGCCTGTGGCCATACTGTGATTATTATTTTAAGACAAAACACACCTTTTCTTCAGTGTGGCTTCACAGACTTTCACCACACTGATCACTTCCTTAATTGTGCGACGGAACTCGTGCATACGGGCAGCAACCAAGAGCGCTACAGGGAACACAAATACATAACTGTAGGTAAAACATACAGACTTTCAGCCAATGGCAAGAGAAAAAGAGAGGATGAGAGAGAGAAGGAAAGCAGAGCGGAAGCATAGTCAAATATGAAACATTAATAGGGCTTCAGAAAATTGCGTCCGCTGTACCTGCCCCCCTACTGACTCACCTCAGGCAGAACAAACAGACATTAAATGCACCTGCAATACCGCAGAACCCCTGATGCCTGTTTCACTCTGATTCATTAAAGAAACATGAAGAGCCAGATGCACTTCTGAGCTACCTGACAATCTGAAGAAAGTCCAACACCACAAAGCATGCAAGCAAGATAAAGATACTGAATAATTTTAGAGCTTAATGATTCTTCAAAGATGATCTAATTAGAAATATGACATTGTGGTTCACTGTCATTTTCCAAAAATTTTCCATTGTCATTTTCCATTTTCCTAATTTGACTTGAAATTTGACTTGAAATTTGTAATGGTAAAAAACTGGCAGCTGTGGTTGGCAGAATTTTACTGTAAAAATTACAACCTTTGGAATTGGACACAAATACTAAACACCATCATAGTAACACACGATACTGATATAATGCAGTAAACATAAATTTAACAACATTAGATGTAAAATAAAACCCTAATGAACATAACTGGTCAGAATAAAAGAAAAAGAAACAGTTATTTCAACTAAAAAACATCAAATGTGAAATGTACCACAGGGAATTCTGGTCAATTTATTTTTTTTAATGTAAATTATGTTCTTTTCCACTTAAAAAAAACTGTATTTTACCATAAAATTACATGAAATGTCCATTACAGTTTTTCACCATATATCAGTAAGGTATATTAGTAACTTACCATTAACTAGTTACTGTTAAATTAATAGGTTTTTACTGTAGCATTTTTACAGTATTTTACTGTTACGATCACAGTTATTTTTAAGAAAGGAGAGATTAGATTAAAAACAATAACACAAGGTTAACCTCTCCAAAAAGTGGTAAAAGGAAACACTATTTACATTTCAAATACAAATATGGACATAAACGAGAAAAAAATAATAATTTTCTAATTCATAAACTCAAGGGATCATGTGATACTGAAGACTGTAATGGCTTTCTTACAATTTAGCTTTTCCATCCCAGGAATAAATTACATTTTAAAAAAATATTAAAACAGATAACAGTTATTTGAAATTGTAACAATATTTCAGCATATCACTCTTTTAACTATATTTTGGAACAAATAAATGCAGCTTTGGTGAAGTCTTCTTTCAAAAACGGTTAAAAAAATAAATAAATAAATAAATAAATAAATAAATTAAATACAAAAAAAAAAAAAAAAAAAAA
>JAFVLL020038202.1:10000-19854 GCA_021397915.2 Tor tambroides | reverse complement strand
ACTGAAGACTGGAGTAATGATGCTGAAAATACAGCTGCAGATCACAGAAATACATTACAGTTTAACACATATTCACATAGAAAACAGCTGTTTTAAATTGTAACTATATATTTCACAGTACTGTTTACTGTATTTTTCATCATCAGTATAATTTGTATACTCTTTTCCACAATTGGAGCTCTATTCCTTAAAATGATGTCAAGCTCCTGCAAAAGGACAAATGCTGTATATAACCAATATGAAAGACACCATAAAAACAGTCTGCACTATTCAAGTCTTCTAGACCAGTGGTTTTCAAACCTGTCCTACAAGCACCCCTGCCCTACACATTTTGTATGTGTCCCTTATCAGACACACCCAGTTCAGGTCTTGCAGTCTCTACTAACGAGCTGATGAGATGAATCCGGTGTGTCTGATAAGGGAGACATACAAAATGTGCAGGGGTGCTTGTAGGACAGGTTTGAAAACCACTGTTCTAGACGATACCAGAGCATTTTGTCATATGGACTGATAATATAGGTATTTAACGTTAGTGATATTAAACCGTCCCTTGTAAAAATTCTTTAAAAATATTTACTATTTGCCATATACACCAGAAAAGACTACTTATAATGTCAAGAATATGCCACTCATTTATGGTGTGGTGCGGTGTGTTGTGGACCGGGTTTGGTGGGCCCGCTCTGTGCCAAAAAGTCCAGGGCTGCTTTTTGGCCCCAGTCCGCCCCTGCATCTGCTCATGCTGGACCAAGTTAATCTCAGTGCTTGGGTTCGAGCTCCCGCACGTGTGTGTGTGTGTGTGTGTGTGTGTGTGTCTCACTGCAGAAACTCATGATGAATTCAGAGGCTGCACATCTGAGTGAAATATTCATGCTGTTTCTGTCCCGCTCCTCTGAGGCGCTGCTGTGGGTTTCAGATGACTGCTGGAGGTGTTTGTGTGTCTGTTTGGGATAATTATGGGATAACACATGGGGATTTGTGGGGAAAAGACCAGATCTGGACACTATGACATAGTTATTTATTATGTTTTGATGAGAGATTACAAAGATCAAAAAGATTTTATTTTTGGGCCATGCTTCTGTGTCAACTCAACCAGGGGTCCCAGCTTACATTTTTGATTTTGTTCATATTTTTTCTGGTAAAAGAAGTACATAAATGAAGAAGAGAGCCAAAATATTAAATGTCACGGATGTATATTTAGGGAGAAATTTGTTTTTTGACCACTGAAATTTGGGTATTATTCAACAATGTGAATATGGAGCTGCATTGAGATCCCAGTATCTCTGGGACTGAATGATACAGGGCTTTGAAAATGAAGATTTCAATAATAAACAGAATTTAAAATGAAATTTAGATATCTTTAATACTTCTTGAGTTACAGGCGCACAAACTTTGGAAAAAGAATATTTATAGCACTCAGAAAGGTCTGTTCAATGCAGTTGTTTTGACAGAAGGAAACGAGATACATTTTTAGTTTCAGCATTATTTGTTCTTCAGACATTCCTCTTTAAAAGAAAATAAGTATCGTCTGTATGCAAAGTGACCCATGTTTGGTTTTTGACCACTGAAAATGTGCACAATTTAAGAATTTACTCCTGGAGCAATATTGAGATCTCTGGAACTGAGCCATCGAGGGCCTTAAAATGAAGATATCAAAAGGAAAGTTTGTTAAGACCAGAAATCTAAAAGGCTATTAAGATTTCTTTAATATGTCTTGAGTTACAGGCATGCAAACTTTGGAAAAAAAACTTAAAAAGTGCTTTTTCCCTGTTACACCTGGCTCAAAGATGTAACATAAAAGGGAGATGACATGGTGGAATAACTTCAGGCATAAAATTTATTACAACAAAAACTAACCAAAAATAACAGTCTCAAAGTCAGTATCAGTAATATCAATCAGTATGAAATGCAGATGAGTGGATGCACAAAGTGAAGTGTGGTCAGCAGAAGTGAATGGATGCGAAACAAAACATAATGCCATAAAATTGGAGCACGGCTCTGGCAAACAGCTCGAGCAGCCATGACGAGCATCAGGTGTGCTCCAGTCACGCCCCAATCACAGAACCTGCCACAGAGAAAAGAAAACAAAACACCCAAACCAACACACTCAATCCTAACATCCCATTTTTGAACTCTCACCATTGGCATATAATGCAACAAAGATTGCACAAATCAACAGATTTTACTAATAGAGCTACCAATCTCTGTGGAAAAATAACCTCCTGTAATTTGGCTCCGAATCTCAGGTGAAAATTGTCATTTTGATCCCCCTCTACAAAATAGTGGATTGCTTAGTAAATATACATCCATGGCATTTAATATTTTGGCTTTCATCACTATTTATGTTTAACTTTCTTCAGAAAAAATATTGACAAAATCAAAAATTTGAGCCAGGGTTAGTTTCATGAATGTGGTTGAATGACCCTTTTGGAAGAGCATAGACTATAGATGCTCAAAGCATATTGTCACGATCACCCACTGAAGTGCCCATGAGCTCCACCAGAGGGCACTCCATCCCTGACTTTTACCATTCACCCTGGACTCCATTTCCCATAATCCTTTGCCCAGACTCATCAGCACTCATCAATTGCAGTCACTTGTCTCACCTCATCAGTCTCACACTATAAGAATGGCACACACACACTCTTACACCGCTGATGATTGGTAGCTTGTAATGTTTTCTAGTTTCCATGTTCTTGCCAGTGTTTCCTTGTTTTCCTGTGCCTTGTCTTGCCTTCGTGGTTTCTGGATCTTGGACTGTTTATCTGGTTTTAAGATTGTTTGCTGCCTGCCCTGACCATTTCCTGTGCTGTGGATTACTTTTTTGCCTGTGCCTGGGATATTACTGTTTGACCCTGCCTGTTCTGACCACACTCTTAATAATAAAGCCTTGCATTTGGATCCACTACTCCGTTGTCACACGACTCCCCACATTACACACACATTTTTGTTCTCATTTTTAATTTAAAATTTTTCTATTTTTGCATTGCAATTGTTACATTTGTACTTTTTTAATTGAATACATTTTAATATAATATATTTGGATATAATGCAACATTTACTTTGGGCCTACAGCCCTCAATCAAGTTTGATTTTGGCCCTTCATTTTAAAAAGATATAAAAATGACCATTAACACTTATTTATTATTTAATCTTATATTTACAGTTAGTATGAAAAAATACGGGTGAATGTCACTTTATGTTGACACGATGAATGAAATCTGCATGATGTATATGGATGTGAAGTGTACACCTAGTTGCTCATGCAATGATGTTGCTCTGTTCAGGTGCAGTATGAGAACAGCTTAATGATCATGTGACCTTTCAAACACACACTACCTGTTTCAAATCTGTGTGTGAAAAACGAGTAATGAGCAGTCAGTCTGTATTGTTATCTTGTAATAAGTGATGGAAAGAAATGTCAGGAATGTTGTTCTTGGTTTCCTCAGCATCCTCCTTCAAGACCTTAGCGTGATTCCTCTGAGAGTATTATTGTGAAGGTCATGATGACAGTGGGTTTGTTTGACATCTGTTACTCTCGGCATCACAATACTGGAGCATCTCTCTGAAATATTCATAATTCCTCATATTTTCAATTTAGGAGGAACAGTGACAGAACTTCAGTTTCAGTGAGGAAGTGAATGGTTTACCATTGTTTCAAATACTCAACTGATGGTCTGATGACACCAGTCTTCATTACTGTCAGACCACGACTGATCTCACTGAAGGACACTGACTTCAACGTTTAATTCACTCAAAATAGACAATCCTGACGTCACTACTCACCTTCAGATTGTTCTGAACCTCTACGGCTCAAAATTCTGCTTCCTCTCTTATTAAGATCAGCCGGTTTTGTTCTTACCAACCATCAGTTCCTAATTCCACTTTCTCGAACATCACACCGCAAAACCAGCATCACCGCCTCACATCCGTTCCCAGAGAGAGAGTCAGTGAAGAGCCGCTCAGTGTGTGTGAAACTACAGTCTGCTGCTAAATGACAGAGAATGAAGGTGGAGACCTCTGTGTGTGTGTGTGTATGTGTGTGTATGTATGTGTGTGAGAGAGACATTTTACATTTACATTTATTTATTTAGCAGACACTTTTATCCAAAGCGACTTACAAATTGGGGAATACATCAAGCGATTCATCTTAAATAGACACAGGAAGTGCTCATGATACCAAGTTTCAGGCATTGTTCAAATAAGTACAAGCTAGATTGGGAATTAAGTAAAGAGAAGCAAAAGTTCTTGGGTTTTTTTAGGATGAAGTCAGATGGTGATGAAAGAGATGAGTTTTCAGCTCTCACTTGAAGATTGTCAGGGAATCAGCATTCGGGATAGGGGTAGGAAGATCATTGAACCAGCCAGGAACAGTGAATGAGAATGATCTGGAAAGTGATTTTGAGGCTCTCTGTGATGGTACCACGAGGCGTCGCTCACTAGCGGATCTCAGACTTCTGGAGGGGATGTAGATTCGTAATAGTGAGTGGAAGTAGGCGGGTGCTGAGCCTGTGGTTGTTCGATATGCAAGCATCAATGTCTTGAACTTGATGCGAGCTGCAACCGGTAGCCAGTGCAAGGAGATAAAGAGAGGTGTGACATGGGCTCTTTTGGGCTCGTAGAAGACCAGTCGTGCTGCTGCATTCTGAATCATTTGTAAAGGTTTGATTGTGCATGATGGAAGTCCAGCTAGAAGAGCATTGCAGTAGTCCAGTTTCGAAATGACAAGGGCCTGGACAAGAAATTGTGCAATGCAAACCTGCAAGATCGAGCAGTCTTTGTAATGTAGTCTTTGAAAGTCAGCTGGTCACCGAAGATTACACCAAGATTTCTGACTGAACTTGATGGGGTAATCTAACTGGAATCTAGCTGGATGGTGAAATCATGCTGTAGAGTTGGAGTGGCTGGGAAGACAAGAAGCTCAGTCTTTGCCAGGTTGAGCTGGAGGTGATGTTCTTTCATCCATGCCGAGATGTTCTCCAGGCAGCCTGAGATCCGTGCAGCTACCGTTGGATCATCTGGTTGAAATGAGAGAGAGAGCTGTGTGTCATCAGCATAGCAATGGTAGAAGAAGCCATGTGCCTGTATGATGGGTCCCAGTGATGTAGTGTATGTGGAGAAGAGGAGGAGTGCAAGAACCGATCCCTGAGGAACCCCAGTGACCAGTTGATGTGCTGTGGATACCTCTCCTCCCCAGGCCACCTTGAAAGACCTACCGTTGAGATAGGATTCAAACCAGCGAAGTGGAATCCCTGTGATGCCCAGTGATGAGAGGGTGGACAGGAGGATCTGATGATTAACAGTGTCAAAAGCAGCAGATCTAGCAGAATAAGAACTGATGATTTGGAATCAGCTTTTGCAATCCGCAAGGCTTCAGTGACTGAGAGTAGATTGCTTGGAGAAGGTATGAGGGGATTGGGTCTAGAGGACATGTTGTAGGATGGCTGGAGAGGTGAAGTTTGGATACTTCTGCCTCAGTGAGGGGACGGAAGGAGATGGGAGTTTTAGCAGTGGGTGTGGTTGGTTTGAGTTCCTGTGTGTGTGGAACTGAGAACTGACTACTGATTGTTCTAGTTTTGTCTGTGAAGAATGTGGCAAAGTCATCAGCTGTTAAGGAGGTGGTGGGGGTGTGGGGTTGTGGGGGGGGGATTGAATGTTTTGAAGAAGTTACATGTGTATGGAGTGCTGTTGATCTTGTTGTGGAAATATGAGGATTTGGCAGTATGGACTTCAGAAGAGAAAGATGAAAGTAGAGAGTGATACATACTCAGGTCAGACAGATCTTTTGACTTGCGCCACTTTCTCTCTGCCGCTCTGAGTTTGGACCGATGCTCACAAAGAACACCGGATAACCAGGGGTTAGAAGGGGCAGCCCGTGCTGGCCCGGAGGAGAGAGGACAAATATCGTCTAGACAAGAGGTTAAAGTGGAGCATAAGGTGTCAGTGGCTTCATTAACATCCAGAGATGAGAAAATGGGTAGGTGAGGGAAGAGAGGAGGACACTACAGAGGAAAGAAGGGAGGGTGAAAGGGAGCGAAGGTTTCGTCTAAAAGTAACCGGCAGAGGGGTTGGAGGCACACAGGTAAAGATGTAGGTTAAATGTAATGAAGAAATGGTCAGAGATATGTAGGGGTTTTACCAAAATGTTGTCTGTAATACAATTACTTGTGTAAATAAAGTCAGGTTGGTTGCCTGATTTGTGAGTAAGGTGTTTGAGATCAAATGAAGCTAGGAGTGAATGGAAGTCTGCAGCATAAGGCTTCTCCAGATGAATGTTGATGTCTCCAAAGACTAAAAGTGTACTGCCATCCTCGGGGAATGAGGACAGCAGCCCATCCAGCTCCTCTAGGAAGGCCTAGGAGGCCGGTAAATTACCACACCATGGAGTTTTATAGGAGCTGTTTGATTGTAAAGAAAAAGTAGAAATAAAGTCTGCTTTGTTGACAGCTGACTGACAATTCCAGAGACCCACAGAAAAAGAAAGAGATGCAGTAGAAGATGTACAGATAGGGTGCAGGTTAGCAAGATTGCATTGCTGTCTGTGTGTGATGTTAGAGCGCTGTTGAGAGACAACCGGAATGTAATGGAAACACATAATAGAGGTGGAAGAGGGAGGACAGAAAGGAGAGTGTGCAAAGGGAAAATGTAGATCATTGTGATAAATGATCTGTTCAGAGATGCAATGTGATTTGTGTATTCTAATGTGTTGCTCTTTAAATGTGTTGGGCTCTTTAAGAACGTGCTCTGCCTCATTGGGTATATATACGAGGAACACACGAGTGCTGTGTCAGTGTGTGATATGTCGTGTTTGTGACACGAGCTCTGTTAATAAAATATCGCGTTCACATGTGGCTGTCACAGTGTTAATTCTTGGGACATAGCCTACAAAGCCTACAACAGAAGATAAAAAGAATACTTAAGTGTGTGAGTGTGAAGAAGCGCTCATTACATTAACAATGACCTATAGACCTATCCAGAGGTCTGTAATGCTGATGTATACGATTAATTATAGCAAATATGATTTTTTTTGTTTTGTTTTTTTTTTTTTTGACATTTTTGAAAAATAGTTTGGGAATTGCTTCTCACTTCAAAACATAGTAAAACGAAAGCAAACTCTTATATGTGATTTCAGCTCTGATAACTCTGAACTTTCTCTCATCCAGTTTAATGAGGAGCATCCTGGGATGTTTTTAAGCATTGTATTACAAATTACATTTTTTGCTGAAGGAAATGAATGCTTTTATACAGTAAGAACACATTAAATTGATCAAAAATGCCAGTAAAGACATTTATAATGTTTCAAAACATTTCTTTCTCAAATAAACGCTGTTCTTTTGAATTTTCTATTCATCTGTGAATCCTGAAAAATAAAATGCATCACGGTTTCCACAAAAATATTGAACTGTTTTCAACATTGCTAATAATCAGAAATGTTTGTTGAGCAGCAAATCAGCATATTAGAATGATTTCTGAAGATCATGTGACACTGAAGACTGGAGTAATGATGCTGAAAATACAGCTGCAGATCACAGAAATACATTACAGTTTAACACATATTCACATAGAAAACAGCTATTTTACATTGTAACAATATTTTTCTCTTTTTACTGTATTTTTGGTCAAATAAATGCAGCTTTGGTGATCAGAAGAGACTTGAATGTCTAGGCACTTGTTGAAGAATCTGCTTCACCTCATCCACTACATGCAGTTTTTATTCAACATTTGAAGCCTGTCGGTCAAAGATCAGGAGAAACCGGCTGCACTTTTATCACTGAACGCTGATAACCTCCATATAGCCGGTTATTGAGCTGTCTCTGTCCGCTTCACTCATCCTTCCTGACTGATTATTCCATTCTCTCTTCCTCCCTCCCGCTGTCATTAGTTGCCATGGAGACATCTCGGTGGCATTATTATGGGTTGGTGTGGGGTGGGGGGTGTATTGTTCAGATGGAGGGGATTCGGGGACAGATAGAGGGGGAGGAGCGGTGCTGGAGGAGGAGGAGGGGAGCGCTAGTGTCCGCGGATGGGTGCCGGTCTCAGTGCTATTGTGCGCATGGACTCTGAGTGAGTGTGAGCGTGGAGAGCTCAGCTGGTGAGTGCTGCTTATTTTCTGCGGTCTCTGTAACGTTGCTGCGCTGCTGATGTGTTTCTGTCGTGATGGCCAGCAGACGGTATTGATGTGTAATATCTGCTGTGTGTCGCTCTGTTGAATGTGGAGTGTGAGCGCTGGAGCCTGTTGAAATATACATGCTCAGCTTTTATGTTTTATTGAGAGACTTGAGCTTACGCTGCTTCATACAGGAGGATTTTCACTCTTCTCAGCTGTTTAAGTTGTGACATCTTTATTTAATTTTTTTTTTTAGAATTATTCAATGCTCATATTGTCTTCAGTTGTAATGTAATAAAGCTTGATTCCATATTTAGTCATGTAAATTATGCACTGGTATTACTATTGCTTACACTTGTGATTGGAACAATCTTGTTACCTTATTAACAACTCATCCTGCTCATGCTTCAGACATGCTATGAGCTAATAATACCTCAAACTGTGCAGTTTGCTAAGTAGAGGTGTGCTAAAAGTCTGATCAGGCTCATATTTTTGTTTTTAATTACGGTGCTAAACAGTTTTGAAGGGAGACTCAGAGCAAGTGCTAACTGCAGGAAACCTGTGAGTTAAGAAAACTCTCTGTGTAACTGAAGGGGTTTCTTATACTGGCCCAGAATATCACAGAGACTTGAGGATCTTCTGACTTAAAGAAATGTCCAAGATATAGATGAGTTTGTTTCTTCATCAGGTTTGTAGAAATGTGTCTCTGCATCAGTGTCTCAGCACTGCAGTGCATGGGTGCCGTCAGAATGAGAGTCCAAACAGCTGATAAAAACATCACAATAATCCACACCACTCCAGTCCATCAGTTAACATCTGGAGAAGACAAAAGCTCAAACAAATCCAGCATTAAGACGCTTTTAACTAAAATACCATAGAGTCCATAATCCATAATAACTCTTCCTCCAGTGAAAAAGTGTTCTGGTCTGAATCAGGAGAGAAATCTGCACAGATCAAGCAGCGTTTACAAGACAAAACAGCTCTAAACAAATATGTGGCTGGATTTTGATGAGAGAGACGACAGGAGATGCACTTTTTCACTGGAGGAAGCGTTATTATGGATTATTAAACCAGAAGTGACGGTTTAGTTGTTAAGGTTAAAATGTTCAAGTTAAAACACCTTAATGGTGGATTTGTTTCTTTGATGGCCTGAGTCGTGTATGGGTACATATCTCATTTCTGGGTGAACTATTCCTTTCAGCAAACACCCAGGATTCCCTAGCAACTCCCTAGCAACCACACACAACTCTAGTGACCTGAAAAGACGACACAGCCCTGCTCCGGCAGACTCCCACAATGCCCTTGTGTTTGCACAGGCAAACACCACTCTGTTTTCTACAGAAAATGTAGAAATGTGGTGAGGTCTTGTGGTGTTTAGTTCTGTCACACTGTAAAATATGAAGTGAAGCACTTGATCTGCAACTCAGAGAGAGAGAGAGAAGTCTGTCGTTTTCAGATTAATAGTGAAATTATTTGTAAAATTTGTAGCAGCACTCTTTATCTGTGACTGTATTCACGATATAGCATGACATCTGGAACCTTACTGCTTAGTAACATTAGGCCACAGTTTGATTTGGAAATCTCTTAAATGTTGTGAGTGATTTAGCTCTCGAGCTCACATTGAAATATCCTTCATAGAGCGGTTTCTTGAGAAGAACGTGTGTTTTCACGCCGGTCGTCACAGAGCCCGCTGCTGATCTGTTGTCATAGTAACAGTCATGTTGGTCTTGGCTCGGTGTGAACACACACA
>JAFVLL020038202.1:0-5000 GCA_021397915.2 Tor tambroides | reverse complement strand
TTTGTGGTTTGCATATGGTGCAAAACAGACAGGGGAAGGAAGTGCACGCAGCTCAGACTATCTGCTTCCTGAATTCAGCTTCTAAATTGCATCATTGAAGTTATATTTCATTCAGTCCTAATGCAACTCATTCAATATACTCTTTACAAATTCATACTGATTTGAGGCAGTTTGTCCGCTCGTGCATGTACACACTTCATCTTCTCGACTCTGTTGTGTGTGTGTGTGTGTGTGTGTGTGTGTGTGTGTGTGTGTGTGTGTGTGTGTGTGTTTGTGTGTGTGTGTATCTCGCCGTGTAACCGCAGCACTTTTCGCACGCTCATCTCTACTTCCTGTTCTCGGTTCAGGAAGCCGGCAGTTTCTCAGACAGCTGAAGTCTCCCCATCTTTCTTGTGCTCTTAGCTGGTTTTCTTTGCATGCGCGTGTGGATCGGGAGGATGAGTATGGAGGGAGAGTCTCTGGGCTGCGAGCGGAGGATGAGGAACGGGTCTGTTGTGATGGAGATAGAGCTGATCTGAGCGTCTTCTCTCTCTCTCTCTGTGTGTGTGTGTCTGTCAGTGCTCCCTAAGCCTGTGTACCTGCTCGGTCTCGTCCCTCCAGCGCCCCGCCGGCCCCTGCCCAGTCCCCCTCCGAGAGCCAGAGTCCCGTCTACAGGGCCCGTCCACAGGTAAGATCTGAGCTTCGTCTGTGTGTCAGAACCTCTATCCGCACACACTGTGTGAGCTGAGACTCAGATTCGAGATGTAACGCTATGAAAATTTCTTATCACGATTATAGTGACCAAAATGATCACCACGGCTATCAGTATTATCATGGTAAAATGTTCAAAAAATAATGAGACATACTTCACCAAGTTTTATATTTAAAATCAACAAACAACAAATAAAATTACTTTTTGTTTGTATAAACACTAAAACAGTGAAATTACCAATGATGTCCGGATTTTAAATGACAACATGACTGACAACAGTTTATCTAATAACATGTACAAAATGTTCAAATAAAAGGTTTCATAAAATGGTAAACCTCACATTTCAGCCTTTAAATGAAAGGGTTAAGTCAAAATGATAATTGATTAATAAATGACTATATGCATTTTATCTGCTCCATAAATAATTCTAGATACCTTATCTGAATTGTTTAGAATCCACATAAGCTTGTTTTTCATCAGCCGGTCAAAATCTACAGCAGGGCTTGCAAATCCGGTCTGTGTTTAGTCCAGACAGAAACCGCACACAGGCTGAATGTGAATGAGAGTCTCTGTAAATCCAGTCTCTGACAGCAGGTGGCGCTGATGGAGCAGCAGAATTACAGCTGTTTACCGTAAAGAACACTACTATATTAGGTATTACATAGAGCGAAGATGAAAACAAAATTCATTTTTATAACTCCCTAGAACTCTTTTAAAACTGAAGAAAGCCAGAATATCATAGAGGCTTCAGACTCGGGCGTGCAGCACAACACGAGCATTGTGGCAGCGAGGTGTGCACTGTCAAACTACTGTGCATTTTAATTTAAAATATATATATAAAAATGTTTTATGTTTGTTTGGTGGCACTTTACAGTAAGATTCTATAAAGTAACACTATATTTTAAGGTGTCCTTGTTACATATACTTACTGTTATAATAGCAATAAATTATGCATAATTACATGCAAGTAACCCTAAACCAAACCCTAACCATATAGTAAGTACATGTAGTTAATTAATATTACTCAGTACTTCAATGCATAATTACACTGTAACAAGGACTTCTTAAAATAAAGTGTAAAATAAATAAATAAAAAGTTGTATGTTTGTTTGGTGGCACATTACAGTAAGTTTCTATTTGTTAATAGTACTTAACCATGTTAGTTAACATTTAAAATAACAATGAAAAGTACTTCTAAAAGCATTTATAATTTCAACATTTACTAATACATTATAGAAATCAAAAGTTGTATCTTTTAATGATATTTAATGAACCCGAGCCAACATGAACTAACAGAACATTTGTGAGTCATTGTTAGTTGACGTTAGTTAATGCATTAAGTAATGTTAACTAATGGGGCATTGATTGTTCTTTATCTGTAAGATCCTGGGTTTATATCATGGTCCAGTTGCATAAACACAGCCACTTTAAGACGGTGTCTTAAGAACTAGTTTGACTAGCTTTGAGTTTTAGACTTTAACTCTAAAAGGTTATGACTAATCTTGAAAAAAACTAACTAACTAAAGCTTATGCAATTGGTATTAAGATGTATTTTGATTGATCTGTTCACAAGGATGATGTTAAATACAGGTCTAAAACGTTTTGAGCTTGTCCATTTTTGACCACTTTTGACCTTTTGACCTTTTCCAGAAGTATTAAAAATGCATTGACGCATTGTTTTTGTAGTCTTGATGCTTCTGTGGCTGTTTGAACACATTCGACCGCATAAGACGTCGCTTGCCACCCACTGACCTCATACGCGAGCATTATGGGATGTGTTTTAAGAGAGCACACCAAAACAATCGACTCCAGCTTCACTGTGTTGTGCCAAAAACACAGATTATCACTGACTGTCATTGAAATTGTATTAGTATCCTTTCCATTCGCTTGCTTTCCCATTCACTCACAGTCAGCGAAATGGCTTTGTTCACTCCTCTTTGTATTCGTTCAGCTCTCTCATGATGAGTGTGATGAAACAGGCGTCTCAACAAGACCAGATGCATTTACAATGCATGTTAGGGTTAGGTGTGAACTGCTCGACTGTCGCTGAAAACACATCTCCACCAGTTTCACAAACAACGCTTAAGGCTAGTCCCAGACTAAAATGCATGTTTTAGCAATCTCGACTAAAAATAACTTGCACCGACATATCTTAAATTATGTCAGTACCATTGTTTTGACTCAAGATGCACTCCAGTAATGTTTATTTCTAAGGCATTTTTGCTTAAATATCCTAATTTAACCAATGCCTACACTCTTAAAAATAAAGGTGCTTCAGGATGCCATAGGAGAACCTTTTTTGTCTAAATGGTTCCATAAAGAACCTTTAACATCTGAAGAACCTTTCTGTTTCACAAAAGCTGCTCTGTGGTGAAAGAAGGTTCTTCAAATTATAAAAAGGTAAGAAAGAGATGGTTCTTTGATTGAATGGTTCTTTGTGGAACCAAAAATGGTTGTTCTATGGCATCGCAGCTTTATTTGTAAGAGTATAGTCCTGGCTTAAACTAAGCTCTGTCTGTGAAACCAGGCTCCAGATGTAAACAGAGCCTAAGCCACTTATTTCACACATTTGACAAGATGCCAAACTGCTTTTACATTTTTAGACCATTATTGCATCTTTATCTTATAAGGTTTCTGATACTGGGCCTCCAGCGGAGGAGCGACCTCCATTGGGGAGCCAACATGGATTCTCCAGCTTCTCGAGAGCCGGACGCCAGCGATCATCCTCAGCTCAGCGAGACACCAGCAGCAGATGAAGCACTTTCATTCAAAGCATGTGAAATCCCTGAGCTTTTGAGATTGTCCAGCTTAAACTCCTTCCAGACGGACTCTGCCAGTAACTCTGAGATTACAGAGGAACTTCAGAAAGAGCGTCAGAAACACTGCAGCAGTGGTTTGGAGAACAATCGCAGCGACTCAGACGGCGAGCGTCACGAGGGGAGCAGCAAACACGCAGACGGCGAGGAGGATAGGTCACAGGGTCACGAGGGGACGGAGGCCAGCGGAAAGATCCCCAACCGGGACAGCGGCATTGACAGTCCGTCCTGCGGAGCGGAGGGAGAGGGCTTCGCCAGCGAGGACCGCATCGAGGAGGAGGACCGGAGCGCCAGCCTGGCCACAGAGACCCCCGGCGGAGACAAGCGGGACTCCACGCAGGACGAGGACAGCGACCTGGACGAGTGGAGCGGCGAGGACCCCGAGAGCCTGGAGGTCAAGGTGAGAGTGCACACCTGTGTTTATCTGCAGCACTTTGAGTTTGACTTTAGCACCACAGGTGTAGCTTGACGTCTGAGCTTGGGGGGGCCAAACCTAGCTCAGTCACACTTTTAAATACATTTAGCATTTCTGTAGTAAACGTTCAGATTCACACTCCGTGTACCATTTAAGCAGTTTTACTATAATTGCACAGAGCAGCAGCAGGTGTGTGAGGTTGCCATGGCAACCAGATTCAGTGCAGGTGAATTACTTGTAAAAGCTGCGCTGTCTATTTTTGCTGCGCTAGCAATAAACACATCAAATATAATGTGCTATAAACATGTTTGTCAACACAATCGCAAAGTAGACTGCTTTAAAACAGATTAAGCCATTTATATTCTGAAATCTATGTCTAGGTTCTGTTCTGTGTGCATTAAATTACATTTGGATGTAAATAGTCCTTTTCCTGACATGAGTGTAAAACGCTGTGCTGCTGCAATCTTGTGGATCACCTTTGTGAGATTGTCTGGAGTTATCAAGCATCGGCATCTTCATCTGACTGTATTTTGGTCAGGTCCAGATTACTCTGCAGTTGTAAAAAATGCTAAATGTCCATTCTCGCCATGCAACAGGCAAGCAGTATATAACATAAGCTATTATCCGCCAAAATGCAGATTCGTCACGCAACAACTTCTTGCAAATGAGATTGGGGAAGCTATTTGGAAGTTTGATTTTATTTAATAATTTATTTGCAAAATAATAATTATTAAAATAACTACATTATGTGCATATTTACTTTTGAGTTGAAAACATTATTACTGAACAAGTCTTTGAGTGGTTAGGGGAGGCCAGGCCTGTGGTTAGCATGTCGATTCTAGGTGTAAAATAAGTGGTGCACATGAACTTACTGGGTTAAAGTGAATGTTAGAGTTCTTCACAGTGACTAGGATCTGTTTCTCTGTACTTGGGTCACTCTTTCAGTGAGCACAACAGCATCTGTGTGGCTGAACTGTGGATCATTTATCATTGCTTTGACACAAAATACATCCAATGACATCTTTCAAATCACATGCATTCATTTCTCTCTCAGAAACACAAAAACACCAAAACTCAG
>JAFVLL020038201.1:0-34564 GCA_021397915.2 Tor tambroides | reverse complement strand
TTAAGGCTACAGTTAATTCCTGAAGATGAATATATAATTGATAACAACCCGTTATGATTAATTATGTTCATCTCACTTTGAACTAATTTGCTACAAACCCAAGTGCAGTTTTATTTACAAAAGTATAATCCAAACTCCAAACAAATGAAGACTTGACTTGAAACAGACTTGATATGGCATGAACAGACTAGACTCACAACAGCAGGTTACAACATCAATACATGACGAGAGACAATGGCAACATGATGGCTACTTATAGCAAACAATACAGGTCACATGACAAGAACCAACCAATGAGAGACAGGACACATATGAACAAGAGAACCAATAGCATGAATAGTCAATAGCCAGACACGTGAAGATGAACAGGACATGGATCATGACATGGAGCGTAGAACACCGGGCAAGAACATAAGTCATGGCATGGATCATGGGACAGTGGCGGGCCTGGGTCCTGGGGCAAGGGTAGGTCTAAACCATTGAGCAGAGGTGGGCCTGGATCATGGGGCAATAGTGACAAACCGAATCACTGGAGGACCTGGGCCATGGGGCAATGTCAGACAGTGGAACAATGGGGGTCCTGGGCCATGGAGCTGAGGCAGATAGTGGGACAATGGAGCAGGAGACCACCAGGTCACATCTAGAGCCCCCCCCCCCAAAAAAAAATCTTTAGGCATGACGGGGCTCAGGCGTGGTGGCCATGTTGGCCGGGGAATCAGGCGTGGCGGCCATCTTGGCCGACGTAGAAGGCTTGACGTGAGCAGACTCTGGAATGTCGTGACGAGGCTCTGGAATCACAGCGGTGACGTGACGAGACTCTGAACAATCAGCTGAGACGTGACGAAACTCTGAACAATCAGCTGTCACGTGACGAGACTCTGGAATGATGGCCGTGACGTGGGCAGGCCCCATAGACTCTGGCGTGGAGTGAGCAGGCCCCGGAGACTCTGGCGTGGCCTGAGCAGGCCCCGGAGACTCTGGCGTGGCAGAAATGACGTGAGCAGGCACTGGAGTAGCAGGCGTAGCGTGAGCGGGCCCTGGCTTGACAGGGATGAAACGAGCAGTTTCAGGCTTGACAGGCATGGTGTGAGCAGGCTTTAACTTGGTAGATATGACGTGAACAGGCGCTGGCTTGGCAGACATGACGTGATCAGGCGTTGGCTTTGCAGGCATGATGTGAACAGGCGCTGGCTTGACAGGCATGACGTGAGCAGGCGCTGGCTTGACAGGCATGATGTGAGCAGGCCTTGGCGTAGCAGGTATGACATGAGCAGACTCAGGAGTAGTAGGCATGATGTGAACACCTCCTGACATGACGGTTGGGACATGAAAAAGCTCTGATGTGGCGGGTACTGTAGGATGGCTTTGTTCCTCCTCAGCAACCCCCACAGTAAATGGTGAACCAGCCAGCAACAAAGCAAAGTCGATGTATTTTTCAAGACTCCATTGAGGGGTATTGCGTGGCATTAAATGAGACACATTTTTATCCCAATCAAAATGGAAAATGTCTTTCAGGAAGCTATCTTTAAAGTTTACCTTATGATAAAGTCCACAAAAGTCCTCCACATAATCCTCTATGGCCCGGTTTCCTTGACGAAGAAGACGATCTGCTGGATTAATTTTGGGGTCGTGTATTCTGTAACAGGCAGTCCACTGGAGGCGAGTTTAAGAACCCAAGTACAGTTTTATATACAAAAGTATAATCCAAAATTCAAACAAACAAAGACTTGAAACACACTTGACTTGAAACAGACTTGACATGAACAAACTTGACCAGAGACAGACTTGACTTGGCATGAACAGACTAGACTCACCGACAGCAGGTTACAACATCAATACACAACGAGAGACAATGGCAACATGATGGCTACTTATAGCAAACAATACAGGTCACATGACAAGAACCAACCAATGAGAGACAGGACACATAAGAACAAGAAAACCAATAGCATGAATACATGAGGGCAAGGGAAGCATGACACAAACAGGGACCATGACTAAACTTCAAAATAAAAGACATGAAAACATGAACATAAAACAAAACCCCACGTTACACCTATAAAACACTTTGTTAGCCCAAACTACATATAAAATCCTGATCAGTGACATAAAAATAATCAGAATGCAACTAGGCTACTTAGTCCTTTGTTACTCTTTGACACGTGACCTTTCCCTTTAAATAATATGACACTCTGCCCTCTATATGTATGACACTGCTCCCATTAAGTGCTGTTAGAAGTGAATTTATTGATTCAGCAAATTCGACGCTTCCATAAAGATGCATTAAATTTGACAAAGCAGCTTTATAAAGGATGTATTGATCTTGTGAATTAGCGAATTTTACTATACCAATTTTTTTTTTTTAATTGGCCGTTAAAGTTTTATATGGGAATATTACACAACACACTGATTCTTTAACAATGCATTGGCACAAAAACGCACATCTTTTGGATTAATTTTGCAGTGTTATTTCTCAACTGCCACAAAATTCCCCTAATAAAATACTGATTTTGTGCACTTTTTCCTCTACCAATATTTTAAATTGGCTTTTGAACTTAGCTTTATGGCATGCAAAAAAAAGTGTTGCCTTGCCAGAGTACTGATAGAATCCATCAGGCAGCAATTAACATCACTCTGATCCAATGGCATACAGGCATCATCCGATTGACAGTACTCTACCCCAATGAAGTTGGGTGATCCACTGGGGGCGGCAATTATATTTCAGGGTGGCCGTGCCACTTTATCACAAACTTGCTAATATGCAGTGCCAGTACATGCACTCTTTGGTGCCCCCTTCTGCTGGTCTCCACACATTAATGTCGTTACTATGACAACCAATGTGAATGTGACAAGAAACTTCAGTCTGAAAAGGAATTATATACACACAAATATAATTTGGAAATGTATTAGTGTTGCTATTTAAGATTTGAGTGTTTACATAACCAGTTTTATGTTATTTTGAATGTAATCTTAAATAATCTAGTTTAGGAGTGGGATGGGGGGGGGTATAATATAATATTTAATATGGATTTTGCCTGGGGTGTCAAAATGGCTAGAAATAGCCCTGAACATACAGTATCAATGGGTTCTAAATCATAGTCGTTCTTTGTTACTTCAGCAGATATATTTAATCCATTAATTGAGTTACACATTCTTCTTGAGTAACCTGGAGTTCAGTGACTTAAATATAGGTCTATAATGACAATATTTTTCTCTCATCTTGGGATTGGAATGTATAAAGTTCATCCCAGAGCTTTAACCACTAGACTACCAGTCTGTGCTTAATTCTGAGAGATGCTGTAATTGATCCTTACTCATCCATCAGAAGGTGTAGAGAAAGTATGCAGCTGCAAATCAAGCATTTGCAGAAACTGTAAGCATACAAACCGAATTCACCACAAACTCACCGCATAAGCATTTACAGACACAAACCAAACTCTGTCCTTTCTATTTCTATCTCATATACACACAATCAGTAAACTGGATGGAAACATTTGTGATTAAGATTGTTGTCTTTATAACTGAGAATAAGATATGATCTTTCTTTAAAAGAAAAAAAAGACAGGATTGTGCAGCCCCTTTAAAGAGCTCAGAGAGTTCAAAAGAAAATCTTCAAATAATGTATTTCTACTTCATTTCATTTTAAATTTCAAATGGGCATGAATGTAGTTTTTCTAGTTTCCTTTACCATTTGTAAAGCAGAATTAAAATTTTCAGATTACTTGGTTTTAATTTTTCAACCCACTGGACATTTGTACATTCTCATGTTGTCTGTTCACTTGTCGCCTGCTGTTATTCAAACACACTAATTAATTCAGCAGGTCCAGAATGCTTATTTCTCATTCAACATGGAGTGTGATTTAGGTAAATTTGATGAGACTTATTGAAAACAATGAGTCAGATAAATGTTCCAGTCATCCAGTTGAAGAGAACTATACACAGCTTAAACTAAACACTACTTAACACAGGAAACCCACTTCCACATCCTTTTACTCAGGTCATCACTGTGTGTCCACAACGACTGTATGGAAACATATTAAAACACTTTTACTGAAGGACAATGTTTTTATTTCTCAATCCTTTACTGCTTATAAAGAAGTATAATAATTCTTGCTTCATATTTTCTGCATCTATGATTTAATCACAGACTCACATTTGAACCAACAAACATGCCATTAACATGATGTTTCAATGATAATGTCTCTTGCAACTTTCTAATTTATTCAGTTTCTGTTCGGACAGGAGCGTAAGTAGTGAAATCTGAACTCTACACTCGTGTTTCCCTGTGCCGGTTTTGGGGTTGTATCGGTGAGTAAGAGATGTAATGCTAAATTTCTCCAAATCTGTTCCAATGAAGAAACAAACTTCATTGCATTATTAGCATTATTCTGCTAATTTCAGAAAAGTAACCATTTGTAAAGATTCCACTGAAGGCGAGCGTAGTGAAGAACCCAAGTGCAGTTTATTTACAACAGTGAAATCCAAAATCCAAACATAATCCAAACAGACGAAGACTTGACTTGAAACAGACTTGACATGAAACAGACTTGACATGGCATGAACAGACTAGACTCACCAACAGCAGGTTACAACATCAATACACGACAAGGAACAAAGGCAAGGACATGGCTATTTATAGAAAACAGTGAGGGTCACATGACAAGAACAAACCAATGAGGAAACAAGACACATGAACAAGAGAACCAATCAGAACGTGACACAGTGAACAAGGGAACCAGTAGCAAGAGACATGAGGGCAAGGGAAGCATGACACAAACAGGAACCATAACTAAACTTCAAAATAAAAGACATGAAAACAAGAACATGAAACAAAACCAAAAACAGACTTTACATATTCCCCCCTCAAAAAAGGCGGCTCCAGAAGCCTGAAACAAAAACCAAAACAGACCCCAAAATGTCCAGGAGGGAGGTGGAGCAGAGGCAGAATGGGGGGAGGGATGGAGGGCCAGGCCCGTGAAGGGGAACAGGACTTGGAGCGTGGAGCAAACCCGGGCCTGGAGCATGGGGCAATGGCAGAACAGACGGGGCAGGAAGCCATGGGGGAGCAGTGGGCCATGGCGGAGCAGGCAGAGCAGGGGGCCATGGCGGAGCAGGGGTCTCAGTGGCCATGACAGGACAGACCGTGAGTTCAGGAACGGCCCCCGTGGCCGTGACAGGACAGACCGTGAGTTCAGGAACGGCCTCTGTGGCCGTGAGTTCAGGAACGGCCTCCGTGGCCGTGACAGGACAGACTGTGAGTTCATGGACAGCCTCTGTGGCTGTGACAGGACAGACCGTGAGTTCATGGACGGCCTCTGTGGTCGTGACAAGACAGACCGTGAGTTCAGGAATGGCCTCCGTGGGCCGTGGAGCCAGGACAGACCGTGAGTTCAGGAACGGCCTCCGTGGCCGTGACAGGACAGACTGTGAGTTCATGGACAGTCTCTGTGGCTGTGACAGGACAGACCGTGAGTTCATGGATGGCCTCTGTGGCCGTGACAAGACAGACAATGAGTTCATAAGTGGGCGCCACCACCTTGGGAGGTTCTGCAGCAGAAGCCGCCACCTCTGGTGGTTCTGCAGTGGATGCCGCCTCCTCTGGAGGTTCTATAGCAGAAGCCGCCACCTCTGGAGGCACAGGAGCAGATTCGTGGACAGACGAGGCCTCTGGAGCAGACTCGTGGACAGAAGAGGCCTCTGGAGCAGACTCGTGGACAGAAGAGGCCTCTGGAGCAGACTCGTGGACAGAAGAGGCCTCAGGAGCGCAGTGTGCAGCCCACACACTCAAAATGGCGACCGCCATAACAGGAAGCACTGAGGTCAGGGGAACAGTCTCTGTGACAGCCAGTGCTGAGGCCCTGGGGATGCCAGCTGCTCGCACCAACATCAGTGGTGGGTCCATCACACTGGCAATCAGTCCTGGCCCAAGCTCCGTATCCGCAGGAGCTTGGGTACTATAGCCCCCCCAAAAAAAATCCTTAGGGGAATTTTTGGTGACAGCCGTGACGTGACAAGGCTCAGGCGTGGCGGCCATCTTGGCCGGGGACTCAGGCGTGGCGGCCATCTTGCTATGAGGCTCAGGCATGGCGTGAGCGGGCCCTGTAGACTCTGGCTTGGCAGGCATGGCGTGAGCGGGCCCCGTAGACTCTGGCTTGGCAGGCATGACGTGAGCAGACTCTGGCTTGACAGGCATGACGTGAGCAGACTCTGGCTTGACAGGCGTGACGTGAGCAGACTCTGGCTTGACAGGCGTGACGTGAGCAGACTCTGGCTTGACAGGCGTGACGTGAGCAGACTCTGGAAGATCAGCGGAGACATGATGAGACTCTAAAATGGCAGCCATCTTCCTAAGAGATTCTTGAGTGGCAGCCATCTTGCCACGAAGCTCTTGAATGGCAGCCATGTTGTGAAGAATCTCTTGGGTTGCCAGCATGACATGAGCAGGCCCTGGGGTAGGAGACATGACATTAGCAGACTCTGGATTGGCAGACATGATGTGAGCAGACTGTGACTTGGTAGACATGACAGGAGTAAACTTTAACTTAACTGGCATGATGTGAGCAGGTCCTGGAGCAGGAGGCGTGACGTTAGCAGGCTTTGGCATAGCAAACATGACGTTAGCAGACCTTGGCGTGGCAGACATGACGTGAGAAGGCTTGGGAGTAGCAGCCACAGAACAGTTGCGGGGCTCCTCATCCGCAATTCCCACAGTAAGAGGTGACCCAGCCAACAAAAGAACAAAGTCAATGTATCGTTCCAGTGACCAACACATAGTTCCCCCTGGCAAACTGGAACGAAGCGGTTCATCGACACCGAAACGAAAAATATCTTTAAGCGTAACGTCATTAAACTCCTCACTGTGAGAAAGTTCACAAAAATCGGCCACATACTCCTCTATAGCCCGGCCGCCCTGACGCAGGCAGAGGAGACGTGAAACTGCTGGGTTCATGGTGGGGTTCGTGTATTCTGTAAAGAGTCCACTGAAGGCGAGCGTAGTGAAGAACCCAAGTGCAGTTTATTTACAACAGTGAAATCCAAAATCCAAACATAATCCAAACAGACGAAGACTTGACTTGAAACAGACTTGACATGAAACAGACTTGACATGAAACAGACTTGACATGGCATGAACAGACTAGACTCACCAACAGCAGGTTACAACATCAATACACGACAAGGAACAAAGGCAAGGACATGGCTATTTATAGAAAACAGTGAGGGTCACATGACAAGAACAAACCAATGAGGAAACAAGACACATGAACAAGAGAACCAATCAGAACGTGACACATTGAACAAGGGAACAATAGCAAGAGACATGAGGGCAAGGGAAGCATGACACAAACAGGAACCATAACCAAACTTCAAAATAAAAGACATGAAAACAAGAACATGAAACAAAACCCAAAACAGACCTTACACCATTACATTCAAAAGTAACAAAAAATTACAGTAATTCCTACCTCATGAGGAGTAATGTACAATTTTATAATGGTAATTTTCTGATACAAGACATCTTCAACGAAGTATGCAGCTGACAAATGCAACCTCCAGAAGCCAAATATACGACAATGTGTGATTTATTGTTGTCAGATTCAAGTTGAATATGCATTTTAGCTATGTCTAAGGTGCTAATGCAGATATTGCTTCCCTTAATACTTTCACAATATTATGGAGGGACAGCCTCATATACTTCAGAAAATATTCAGCAGATGTCTGTTATTCAGTCCGTTCAGTACTGGGAAATATATTCCATAATTGTAAGGTCAGTGTGTGATAAGAAAATGTCATTTTATCAATAACCAAAGTATGTCTAATATACATTTCCTTATAAGTCTTAAACAAGAAATCCTGTAAATGAGAAAATCCATTAGATGTCCTTGTCACTGAAAATGCAAATCGAAAACTGCATAAAGATGGTAATACAGTGCATTTGTTACATTTTGCAAAAATTCTACTTTTACTTTGAAATTCTACTTTTAATTGAAACCCAAGTTTAATAAGAAATTTTGCCTAAAGAAATTTTTGTGCCAATCAAGCAGGGTTTTTTTAGTCATTATTGTATTTTTCTGTAAATTACTTTCTTTAGAGTTCCATTGTAAAAAATAATAATAATAATAATAATAATCTAAAACATGAAATGATTAAAAACTTTAAGATTATAATGGTGACAAATCTGAAAATGCCTATAACTACATGACAAATGAAAATGGCTTCAGCATGATTGTTAGCAACCATTACAAATACGTATTTTATTTTTATGAATGGAAGTCTTATAAGCTAAAGCATTTATTGTTTGGATAATTGCTGATTTTAAAAAATCTAATTATTCAGTGGTTTAAGTGTCCTCTATAATCATTGCAGTTGTAGTAATAAAACTAGAATTGAGGGCTGTCAATTGTGGATGGTTCATATCATTTTTATGCAACTTACATCTGTGGCCTGTGTCAAATTTCTTTAGTATCTGAAGAATTTCCTGGTTGAGGAACTGTTTACATTTCTATTTAACACCTACAGTTAACTTTTTCCAATATGCTACTTTCTGTTCTTGTCTAACCACAGTTTTCACGCTTCGATTCATGTGCATGTCCAGCAGCCTCGCCAGGTCAAACATAAACACTTTTATGACGTTCAATCTGTTGCATGCTCAAGTGGAAACATTTGCGGTGTGTACTCTCACCTTCCTTTTCACAGACACTACAATATGCATCAGCAGCATCAGCACAGCAAAGAAAAAAAAAGACTTTGCAGACCCTAAATGCTGACACATATATATATATATATATATATATATATAATACATTTTAATTAATTATTACATTATTATTAATGTTTAAAATATTTTATAATATGAATTAAAATAATATGCATAGTAATCACTTTTAATAAAATCAAAAATGGTGAGTCTGTGACAAAATATCTATTTATCACTGATAAATAGCTACAACTGTCCCGCACTATTATGTCTATGTTATGTTATATCAAAAAATATATATATATATGCTGGCAATGCATTGACACTGTAAAACTAATAATTGTGTAATAACTGTAAATTGAAAAAAGGACATTTTAATTTAATGAACACATTCTGAGAATCCATTAAATATTATGTTCTGTGTCTGGAACATAACATGTCATACATCAAACAAAAATGCAGCTACATGACATGAGAACAAATAATTTTATTATCTAATTATTTTGAAAACCATCTGGTACAAATTACTTCCAAAGAACATTTTTAAAACTGTACTTTATGGTCTTTTGGTTCTGACCTCAGAATAAACACTGAAGTCTGAACGCTGAACTCTTTTTTTCTTCAGCTTTTTTTGCTGTATGGAAGGCATGTCCAGTGAAGCATAACACACTTCACCACCCTGGAAATATAAATATTTTTTAATATTACATTATATTATATTATATTATATTATATTATATTATATTATATTATATTATATTATATTATTGCTGTGTACTTATAATACAATACCTCATCACGTCTGTTCTCAGTCGGTGTTTCAGAACCTACAGGAAATTTAAATAACATAACTTGGTTCAGAACAAGTGAAGTGAAATTTAAAATTGTACTTCACAATGCTCAGCTGACTGGCTGAAAGAGTGTTTTCAGAACTCTGATTGTGACATTTTACAGTTATTTTGTGATACTGCATGATGATTAAAATATGAAAGCAAATCTAAAGCTGTAATAACATCTGGCACATCATGGCTGTAGCAGGTGATGGAACTGAGTTCAGGAGTGAATGATTACCTGTAGTTTTCCTCTGACAGAAGCAGTACACACAGATGGAGGAGAGGAGAGAGAAGAGGAGAACACACACCGGACAGCAGCGTCCAGCAGAGGTCTGATACAGGAGTTGCAGAGGAGGTGTTGAACCGCTCAGCACCAGGAGACACTGGCTCTAAATCAAACAGAAGCCATTTTAAACACTGCCACATTTTTCTGGTAAGATATTAACATTTTAATTTCATATTCAGGTAAAATGTACTTGATTAGCATTTTAATAAAAAACAAAGAACAAAGTAAATATAGATTGCTTTTACTTTCAATGGATGGATTGTGTCAACACAGTTATGTGCAAGTCATTGCTTTAACAATATAACAATATTATGAACAACAGAATTTTTTTATTACATTTCATTAGTATATAAACTGATAACAAATTTTAATTTTGTCTATGGCACACAAAAAAAGCAACATGAACAACATTATAATTTTGTATCACCTTTCATAGATAGATAGATAGATAGATAGATAGATAGATAGATATTTTCTCACCCAAGACAGATAGACGAGTTGTCACGTTTCCATACTCATAATCAGATTTTGCATTTATGATGCCGTCTGCATCTGTATTTATTTTTTTCTGTCCTTTGACACAGTAGTATATTCCCTCATCAGAGACACTGACGTTTGTAATATGTAGATCATAGGAGTTACTGGAGCTGTTGAGCACAAAACTGAAATGTGAAAACGTCTCCTTGAATATTTTTGAATAATCTATTAACAGAGATGGTTGATGCTCATGTGAGCAGTTTCGCCACCAAATAATGTGTGATCCAAATGGTATGACACAGTCACAGTACAGAGTGATGCTGTCTCCTGCTTTAACTCTCATCTCCATTTCTGTCCCAAACACTCTCTGCTGTTCACAGAACAAAACACCTGCAAAAGCAAATACATGTTCAAATGCAAGAAAGATGACTGTCAAATTAATACCATTGCATTAAAAACACAAATATGGACTTACACATAAGTGTGATGACTGTAACTCTTGTTCGCTCCATCTCAGTGACTGATAAGGGTCTTCAGTGTGAATGGTCTGGTTCATTGTAGTGGGAGGTACCACTTGTGTTTTGTTTTGTTTTTGTTTGTTTGTTTTTTTAGCTGAGGGTTACATAATTCTGGTCTTGTCCCACTGGTCTTGTCTTGGTCTTTTTTTGTTTGTTCGTTTGTTTGTTTCTTTTTTTTAGAAACACTTTTAAAAAATCTTAATTATGAATTAATTATTAATTAGGAATTTAACTCTTAATTATGAATCACTACACATTTCCATTTAATGGAATGTTAAACACTTTGTACACTTTTCAATACGGTAAAGTGATTATTATATTATAAATGCAGTTATGTCAGACCTTAAAAGAGGCTCAGAGGTGATAAATTCAAACAAACAATAACATCACAATGACTTTTTGTATTTTTTGACAGTAAAATGTTTAACGTGTCAGTGAAGTAACAATAACCTGAAGTGCTGATCGTTGTTGTAGGTTTCCTGTAGTGCGTTGCATTGCATTGTATTGCATTTTAACTGCATGGCTATTGTTTTCATTGATATCTAAATCCCCCAGAATTACCATGATGCGTGAAGGTGCATTTGTTTATTTGTATAATAATGCATTTACTTCAGATGTTTATTGCCCTGGGTTCTGAAAAGTTGTTTGAAACCTATTTTTGTTTCTGGCTGTAACCACAAAGTGTTCCATTCACTTACTAGTGCACTTAATCACAAGGTTGTGGCATCCTGTTTTAGCATGTCTAAATTGTGTTTCAGCTCTCAGAATTTGTAGGAGAACTGACTTTTCTTCTTAGATATGCAGCCTTAAATTATTTGTAGGAGTAGACTGAATTATGAGTGAAGTGAATATTAAAAAATTAATTAATTGTGTTTCAGTGATAAGTGTTTCAGCACCAGAGACTGTGAACAGCTCAGTAATAAACATCAATAAACATGCTGCTAATACTTTACTGTATTTGAGGATAATTACATGGTGCTGCAAAGATAAGAAATGCCATGTCTTCATATTAATAAGGATTATATTAATAACAATCCTTATATATATATATATATATATATATATATATATATTTGGTCCACACACACACACGTGTGTGTGTGTGTGTGTGTGTTTTGTGACATATGAGGACACAAATTTGTATAATGACATGGGTATGACATAGGTATTACAAGGAGAAGATGACTTATGAGGACATTACCCCATGCCCCATATTTCAAAAGGCTTATAAATCATACAGAATGAGTTTTTTTTTTGTTTTTGTTTTTTTGAGAAAGTAAAAATGTACATAGTTTCCTGTTTAGGTGTAGGGTTGGTGTAGAGCGATAGAAAATACGGTTTGTACAGTATACCATTACGCCTATATGGAATGTCCCCACAATTCACAAAAACAAACGCGTGTGTGTGTGTGTGTGTGTGTGTGTGTTTGTGTGGACCAATATGGATTTTACACGCTCCAATGAAATTCATATATAGTTTGCATAATACTTAATAAATTCAAAATAAATCATTTGAATGAATGAAAAATGGATTAATATATAATTTAAAATAACTTTTTTTTTCTTTCAGATTTGTGCATAGAGAGGACAGTTACAAAGACCACTGGAAACATTTGTGGTTTTGACATTTACCTTAGAAATGCTGGACACTCATTACCACAACAACCTGTAAATAGCACTGAATAGGGGTAATGCAGTACCTGTGAGTAATGCAGGAGGTCGTCAGTTGATATATAGATATAGCCTAAATATATGTATAGATATAATATATTTAAATAGTAAAATGTATCACTCAAAACTAGATATCATTTTTAGCATAAATGGCTTACTTGAATCATCTTGGGCACACTGTAACATATAGTTAGATTTTTTTGGTGGTGGAGGTGGGGTGGGGGGGGGGGGTACATAATTTGTGCACACAAGTGATTCAAAATTTTTCATTTTTTTTTTTTTTTCTTCAGTTCTATCAGTCAGTTACATTTCTTAAAGGCATTTCTGGACATTTGTATTTTTTTCAAGAATTGGCCCTGATAAAATGCTTTCTGGGTAGATTTTTTATTTATTGATTGATTGATTTATTTAATTGATTGAGAGAACAGCATAAACTGGTAAAATACCACATCAACCTACAGTGCATCTCTGAAATAGTAAAGCCCACTGACACAAAGTAATAATATAAAATAGTTACCTTAAAAACATTTGCATTTAGTATCTCAGCACTCAGCTCAGAACCTAAAGAACATGCAATGAAAGTCTGAAAAAGTACAATACTTGTTGAAAATCTATCATGCAGGTTGATACTGAAACTTCATGAGTAAATGATGTAATGTTAAATTTCTCCAAATGTTCACTTCTGTCCCAAACACTCTCTGCTGTTCACAGAAGAAAACACCTGCAAAAGCAAATACAAGTTCAAATACATTAAAGAGGACTGTCAATCAAATTAATATAATAGCTAAACACACACACACACACACACAAATGGACTTACACACAAGTGTGATGACTGTAACTCTTGTTTGCTCCATCTCAGTGACAGTTAAATGTGAGGGTCTTCATTCCGAATGTCAGCTCTTTTTTGATTGGCTGACTGTGGTGAGAGGTGTTTCTGCTAAAGGGCTTTCATACATGTAAGGGCTGGAATTGTTTTCTTTTGTTTAGACTGATCACCATTTCTTTTACTAACAAACAGGTAATATTAAAGAAATAACTTATACTTATTTATTACATTTATATATTATTATATTTTTATTATATTTTCTTTGCAATATTTTAAAAAGTATCCAGTGTGTGTGTGTGTGTGTGTTCCATTTCGGTCATGCGCTCTATGCAAACAGCTTACAAACTGCACATAATAATGCACATACGTATTCACACAGTTGTGGTTTCCTGTCTTTCTTACCAGCTCTCAGTGTCTTACTTTACATTACAACATCCCTGTGGCCCTACATAGAACATAAGATTTGGAAAATGATGGATAAATAACAATAATTAGAGTTGCTAAATAGTAACATTTATTAAATCATTAATAGTAACATTATCTTTTTACAAATTTTAATGATTGACATTATTATTATTATTATTATTATTATTATTATTATTATTATTATTATTACTACTACTACTACTACTACTACTACTAATAGCAGTAGAAGTAAAATGATTTGTACTTCAAAGTTGGGCAGATAAAATAAGATACAAAAGCGGACAGTCACAAAGACCACTGGAAAAGATCAAATGATCATATGTTATATTAGGTATACTGAAACAAGAGTATGAAACAATCTTTAACACAGACTAACTTAAAATATACATTTACAATTTTGGCAATTCTGCTTTAATGTCAGGGAAAAAAAAACAAGCGGTGAGGTTCCAAGTTCAGCTTACCAACAGGTACATGAAACAGAAAAACCAATGAGTGTAACTGACATAACAACCAACAACAAAAGACATGACAAAGACCAGCAAGACACATCTGGAGGCAGCTCACAAACAAATTTCTTGGACCTGTCAGAATGAGTATATGTATTCTGTAAAATGATTGCTGCTTTTTATCACTCAATTAAAAGCACTACCGTTGAATTGTGCTGTCTATTACACAGGGATTACTGAACAGACATTTATAATTTGATATTAAAGTGCACATTATTGAAAATCAAAACATGTAAATGAAGCTCTGTTAATTTATTATTTGTATTTTTACCACACTATGCTGTAAGTTTGTCCCATTGGGCAATCAAAACACACTTAGTGTCTTCATACCCACTTCAACACTTTGCCCAAAAGCAGGAAACACATCATCTAAGTAGACAAGTGAACAAGTGCAAAGACCACAAGTGTGGGTATTAGGTCAGACTACTAATCTCAACATTTCTGCCCCCAAGTGGTGAATATGATTACAAGAGTTTTTGCTTTTTTTCAAATACATTAGATTAATGCACAGGGAATAAATCAAATTTTCAGTCTACTGAAACAAAAATTGGGTTATATTGCATTGAACAGTAACATATATCTGACAGACAAATACACAAATGCATTTGATTTAAGGTCCAGTCAAAACATTTGTGGTCCGTACTTATAGCTGACCACAAGAAGAGAGAGAGAAAGAATGAAAGAGTGAATCAAATTAATGTTATTTTACATGTGTAAATAGTATTTGATAAAATACTGTAAATACTGAAAGCCTTTTCTATTTATTATTTTATTTCCCCCCCAAAAAAATTTTAAATTTCAAATTTTATTTTATTGTGAATGTGTTATGTATCACGCATAATCCCAAAAATAGAAATTTATAATTGTATATAAAAATGGGTTTATGTTGCATGTGTGTGCACATATTAAATGTTGTTAAAACAAGCTTGAGAAAAAAGCAACTTCAGAAATCACATCTGACATTGATGAGAATAAAAAAGAGTGAGCAATAATAAGCAGTATGTTTGCAGTAAGTTGAATAAATTGAGCAGGCAGAATCACATCTTGGCATAAGAATGTGCAGATGTCAGTAGTCTATAAGAGACTTCAGTGTGGAGGCAGATCTTTGGTACTCGTCACACACTGATGTTTCTCCATAGGATCACCTGAAATGAATAGGAGATGCACATGATACAAACTAACCTATAGTCTTTGGCATGGCAAATCTTGAAAATTTACTGAAAACAAATAACAATACAGATACCATAATAACATCTGCTGTGAGTATCTCTGCAGAACCTAAAGATGTATGAAAATATGCCAGTTCAGTGAGAAAGTGATGCAGGTCTGAACACAGCGCACATATGCTCTTTGTGCTATTAAAGGGGTCCTATTATGCTTTTTCACTTTTTGAATTTTAGTCAGTGTGTAGTGTATATGTTTGGGCATAAAACAATCTACAAAGTTACAAATCTCAAAGTCCACTCCAAAGGGAGATATTTCATTTTTTTAAAAATCCATTTTCAAGAACTACAATGAACGGCTCGTTTGGACTACAAAGTTGTTTTCCTGTATTTGTGACATCACAAATTGTAAATCCCGCCTCCTGAAATTTGAATGGTTGGGGGGTGGGGAGATGTTTGGTTGAGCTCTGCACGTTTCAAAATCGAAACCCGGTGCGGGTGTTTTTATATCACTGTATTTCTGATGGAAACCAACTGTTTTCAGAAAATTTTGGATGTCATTTTCATTTCATCTTGCATATAATGTCTGATAAAGCAGCATTTGTGAGCGGAGCTCTGTTTTGTGTACAGCGTTACCGGGGAAACCTCGAGCTCTCCCGCTCCAACAGCGCCTCCCGCTGGCAGAGAATTAATTTGCATATATATGCGGCCACAAATAGTGTAAGTCTGTGGGACTATGGTATAAATAAATTCAACTGTATAACAGTTTCAGTGCAATTCATGTTATAATGTTAGAATTAAAGAACAATAAACATAATACATATTACCGTTGCACTTATCTGTACATAGTTAATGCAGTTATTTTTAAGCTGTTGTTGACATCCTATCTAAAACGTGATTTAGCCAAAAAAACAACAACAATAACATTACCACTTTAATATGTCTTGCAATATCCGTGCGTGCAAAGGTTCTGCACGATCCTCTTGTTCAATATTCTCGGGGTCTGAATTGATATGGCAATATTGACGAACTTGCTGTTCTGGCAAGGGGCGGGGCAATACTGAAACGCCGTCTAAGCTGTTCGCCAATCACAACGCACTGGGACAGCTAACCAATCACAACACATTTCGTTTTTCGGAAGGCGGGCCTTCATCACACCCGGAACTAATCGAGCCGTTTGTGTCAGGCTGGGGAGAAAGGTATTGTAATAATATAAATAATGTGAAAAATAATGCGATTTTCGAACCACCAAGCATGAGAGCATGTTCTAGTACACCCCCAAAACAAAATCAAGACTTTGTAAAAAAGCATAATAGGACCCCTTTAAATACATAAACATTGCAGTACCATTTAAACACATAATTATAATATAACTGATATTCAGCTTTCTTTATAAGCAGTCATTTTTGATTATACAGTATAAACAATATCAAAAAGTGAAACAATTTTTTTTTTCAGATTCATCTTTATATGCCTTCTCAAAAAAAAGCTTACATTATGGCAGCTACATAATAACAATCATTAAACTAAAAAAGTGTATCAACTTTAATTCAAATTTACATGAATGTGAATTCTACAAAAATAAGCCTGACCAAATAGATTATTTTCTGACAGAACACTGACGTCTGCAAATGCACAAAATAATTTTATTGAGGACTTAATGTTGTGAAAACCAAACAAAATAACTGCTTTTTTTTTTCTTTTTCTTTTTTTTACACCTTTGTCATATTTATGATTTATTTGTGGCTTTAACCAAAGTATTTAGGTTTTATATTGGACAAATTATAATAAATGTGTCAAGGTAATGAACAGTGAATGAGATACCTGTAGTCTGAACCCGACAGAAGCAGAACACACAGATGGAAGACAGAAGTGAGGAGAAGAGAACACACACCGGACACACACAGGACAGCAGCGTCCAGCAGAGCACACAGTCTGGAGATGCAAAGGCTTCAGAACAGGAAGTGACTTGCTCAAGATAAACACAAATGTATCATTGAATGCTAATAAAAATGATCTGTTCTTATTGCTTCTTCACTGAGAAAGGTATTAGCCAGGTGCAGAATTACATAAGCAATGATATAACTAGCAGAAATGTTTTCTTACCTTCCAGAGAAAGATGAGTTGTTTGGTAGTACACTTCTGATGAAGAGAGGATGCCTTTTCCATCTTTATCTACCTTCATCTCTAGTTTTGCACAGTATAAGTCCCAGATCAGATATACTGATGATAGAAATGTGTAGATCGTAAGAATTATTATAGGGTTGTGGGTATAGCTGAACTGCTGAAATTTCCAAGGTCCAGTTTCTTAAAATCTATTATGAGAGAGGGTTGATTTTCATGAGAGCAGTTTTTTATCCATGCAATGAGGGAACCATGAGTTAGAGAGCGATCACAGTAGAGAGAGATGTTGTCTCCTGGTCTGACTTTCATGTCCACTTGATTTTTTTTTCTTCTAATGGAATAGTAAAACTGTAAAAGCACAAAATAACTTTAGATTATTTTCTGATTAAACAGTTGTACTGTAAAAAAAAAAAATTTAACATTATAAAGAACTTAAAATTGTGGTATTACACAAAAATATTCACAATAGTGACATTTTCATTCAAAAAACTCTCAAAAACTGCTGAAGAAGTATATTTTTTCTTACACATGAGCGCGATGAGAGCAAGTCTTGGCCTCTCCATCTCAGTGAGTGATTGTGAATAACTGACAGCGCTGAGGGTCTTAATGCAGATGCCAGCTCTCATCTGATTGGTTCACACCAATGGAAAGTTTTACCTAAAGCGGCCTGCGTCATGAGGGGTTGAAAGTAAATTGGGTTACTGTGTGAACATGCAAAGAGTGAGATCAGTATTAATGGGGTCATATGAAATTGCTAAAAAGAACATTATTTTTTGTATTTTGTGTAATGCAATGTGTTTATGCGGTTTAAGGTTCAAAAAACATTATTTTCCACATACTGTACATTATTGTGATCTGTGACTACATTATACTGATCAGAGAAACAACAAACAACAAGCACTAACTTTACTCTACATTGCTCAAAACTCGCATTTGAATAATAAGTAGCAAATTCTTTAAATAAGCAAATATACTTACAGGCTGTGAGTCAGAAGCGCCAGACTGTCCTTGCAAAGTTGGAATTGCCCCACTTTATAGAAACAGCCTTTGTGCACAGACAGTAGGCTACTCTTCCAGGTTCAGGAAATAATCCTCAGTAAAATGCGCTGCACACACTCTAATATTTGGGTTGAACTGTTCTGGAACAGTGTTGTAAATACAACTTAACCACTGATCTCTAGTTGTGTCCTCTTTTGGAAGCCCAAACAAAGTAGTTTCGCTTTCACAACGAAACACAGCGTCTCCACGATATGGCGCCGGTGTTGTGCCCATTTTCGACCCCCTGACAAATTATTATTCCTCTCGTTGAAATCGCTATCTGATTTCCTAACCCCACCCCTAATCCTAACCCCTCCCCCACACCTAACCCTAAACCTACCAATACTAGGGGGGTAATAATCTGGCAGGGGGACAGGATTGGGCACAACACTGGCAGCAACAATACAACAGCGAGAATCAAAGTAACGCCTTCTTTCTTTGCGTATACGTTTGGGTGGTGTTATGCAAATCTTCCCACGCAGTAACGTAGACATGTGGGGGTGTGTTTAAATGAGCCGTTTTAGGAAGGTGTGGTCGAGTCTTAACTTTTATAAAGAATATCTCTTTGGGTTTGAGACTTTAGTCTTTGCAACTTTAGGGATCTTATCTATGCACAAACAGCTTGTAACACTCCAAAGAGAAAGGAAAACTTGAAATCGCATCATATGACCCCTTTAACTGATCATCAGTCACCTTAAATTTATTTTTTTGCTCTGATTTGGCTTTATGATCAGGTAAATCTTTAACCTTTTCTTTGTCAGACATATATGCAGGGAGGCTACATTATTTAAAGACAAAATGTAACTTTTTGTTTGCCTGATTATATGGTTAGCTTCAGAAAAGATTCAGACATCCAGATAAACTTAAGATTACGTGCTTTACATTTGAAATGCAATTAGTAAATTCATGAACTTTGAACTAGAAGACTATAGTGCAAAATTGATGTGGTTCTTTGTTTTAATGTAGTGGGTCAAAATAAGATGCAACAACATGTCAAAACAGGAAACCCACAGGCCTCTTTCAGAACAATTACAACCTCACACACCATGAAACTCTTACATCACATCTTTGTAGGTCATCCATTAGTCTTTGTTTGCGTTTGTGTGTTGTTAAAGTGCATGTATTTGCTTGAAGGCATCTAGATCACATTACTTCATGCAGAGGTTTTCCATGTGTTCTTATGGATATCGGAATAATGTATCAATACAACTGAAGATTAATGTCTCATGTGATGACCCCTGTTGTCTGTTCGTGGAATTGCCGTTGAGCCCACAAACTACTATCAGACGCTCCTTTTAAGAGAGGCTTCCGCTTGAGCCAGAGCAGCGCTACGGTTTTGGACATTTGGTTTTGTGGCTTGTTTTTTGGTTTACTTTTGCCCTCGCACCTCAACACTGCAGTACACTACATCTCCCTACAGCCATGCATTTTACATTACACACTTACATTACCGATGTTTTCACAAAACATAGTTGTTTTCTTTCCTTTTTTCATGTGACTCTAATTCTTAAATAAAATTATATTTTGAATCAACAGTTTGGTTCCGCCTGTGTTCTCTGTTGCTTCCCTTGAGCCATGGGTCATAACACTCATATAAACACAATGTCGTGTTTTGTTAAGAACTTAAAAAATTGTATTTATTATTATTATTATTACTATTTTATTTGTTTATTTGTTTTTGTTTATTAAAAGTCTGGCAAAGAGTCCAAAATGTACCATTTAAACACACATACCATATAAGCCCAGTATGCGGGGGGGTTTTTTAATGCTTCACATTTTATAAACAGCTAGCTTTTGATTCATTTCTTTATTAGTCAAACTAAAGAACTACTGAACAAACTGGCCACATATTAATAACAGTTTTAATATTTGGCAGTTTTCAGCAATTATTCAGCAATAACCAAACACAACTGGTCAGTCTAAAATTCTTGTCTGGATGTTTCTATAATTTAGTCACAGTCCGTTTCTTATATCTTAGCTTAAAGGAATCGTTCACACAAAAATGAATATTTGCTGAAAATACACTCATACTGTCAAGGATTCCACGGAGTCACAACAACCTCAGTCACTACAGTCACTGGCCAGACACTCACCAGATCACAATCACCTGATTACTGATCACAGTCTATTGCCTGGTCTCATTTCAAAGGCTGCGCCCCCTGGGGGTCGCATTTTTCAGCTGCATACAGTATGTCATTTTTTGCTAATTTCAGAAAAGTAACCATTACACTCAAAAGTTACAAAAAAAATAAATGCAACCTAAAGAAGTCAAATACATGGCAGTGCGTGATTTTCTTGTTGCCAGAAACAAGCTGAATGCTTTTTTAGCTATGTCTGTAAGGTGCTAATTAGAAATGGCTTCTCTTAATATTTTCTCAATATTTTGGAGGTGTTACGGGGCTGACGAGACGTGAGACGTGCGGATCCATATGCAAAGCTTTATTCAAAAACATGGTAAGAAAACAGGCAGGGTCAGACAGTGGCAAACAGGTATGGTAAGGGCAAGACACAGCAATCCGTGGAGCAAGCGAGGGTCGGCGATCGGCGAACAGTATCCAAAGGGGCAAGGCAGAGAGATAATCCAGAAACGAGAGCAATAGTCCAAACGAGGAGCGAACAGAGTCCAAACGGCAAGGCGAAGGGTTAATCCAGGAAACACAGGCAAAGATCAAAACACAACACAAGGCAAGACTATGACTATGACTATGACTATGACTATGACTAGAACTATGGCTAGGGCTCCGTAAAGTTGCTATCTCTAGGAGAGTGATAAACGCATGCAATACTCCGCATCATACAGAGAATGTCCATGGCTTAAGTAGTGTGAGTGTGATTGTGTGATCAGTGGAATCAGGTGTGCGTCGTCAGTGCAATGGATTATGGGAGCTGTAGTCCGGTGTGCTGTGTGGAATGAGTCCGTGTGGTGAACGAGTGACCTCTGGTGGCGAGTAGACGGAAGAGCATGGCCAGGATTCGTGACAGGAGGGATGGCTTTATATACTTCAGAAAATATTTAGCAGATACAGTCTATTATTCAGTCTGTTCAGCACTGGGAGCTGTCCATTGTGCTGAATTTCTACTCGTTCTCCATAGATTTAAAGAATGTGAAAAATCTAATTAAATTCACTATATTCCATAATTGTAAGGTCAGTGTGATATGATGAGAAAATTCGAATTTGTCTAATATACATGTACGTCTAATATACATTTCCTTATCAATCTTAACCAAGTAATAAAATCCATTAGATGCCCTTGTCACTGAAAGTGCAAAAGAAAATTGCATAAAGATGGTAACTATATTACATTTGTTATATTTTGCAAAAATTCTACTTTTACATTGAAATTCTACTTTTAACTGAAACCCAACTTTAATGTGCCATTTGGCCTAAAGTAATATTTGTGCCAATCAAGCAGGGTTTTTTGTTTGTTTTATTTTTTAATCATTATTGTATTTTCTGTGATTTTTTTTTCTTTTTTTTTTCTAGAGTTCCATTGTAAACAATAATCAAAAACATGAGATGAACAAAAACGTTGAGATCAAAACAGCAGCCTCAGGAAAATGAACTGTTCTCGGTTTGGCATAATCTAAAAATTTTTTAAAAGCCATTAAGTCAGTTGTCGCAAAGCTTAGCATAAATATAGCATACACTTGAGGAAACTTAGGTGGCGCTGTAATGGTGGCAAACCTGAAAATGCTTGTAACTAAATGACAAATGAAAATGGTTTCAGCATGATTGTTAGTAACCATTACAAAAACAACTGTTTTTATTATTATTATTATTGTTATTTTATGAATGTAACATTTATTGGCTAAAATGGTTCTGAAGAATTGCCTGGTTTACATTTCTGTTAACGCCTGTTCTGCAGTTAACTTTTTCCAATATGCTTCTTTCTGTTTTTGTCTAACCACAGTTTTCACACTTACATTCATGTGCATGTCCAGCAGCCTCACCAGGTCGAACACAAACACTTTTATGACATTAAATCTGTTGCACGCTCAAGTGGAAACATTTGTGGTTTGTTGTTCTCTCACCTTCCTTTTCACAGCCACTACAACATGCATCAGCAGCATCAGAACCACATAGAAAAAATAAAATACATTGCTGACTTTAAAGGGGTCCTATTATGCTCTTTTACAAAGTCTTGATTTTGTTTTGGGGGTGTAGAACATGCTCTCATGCTTGGTGGTTCGAAAATCGTTCGAAAAACGAAATGTGTTGTGATTGGTTAGCTGTTCCAGTGTGTTGTGATTGATGAACAGCTTAGACGGTGTTTCAGTATTGCCCCGCCCCTTGCCAGAGCAAGTTCGTCAATATTGCCATATCCATAAAAAAATCCATAAATATGGCCATTACATTACATTTGTTACATTTTACAAAAATTCTACTTTTACAACACTGTAAATATTTTCAAACTTTTTAATTGAAAACCCAAGGTTAATGATCAATTTTGCCTAAATAAATATTTGTATCCATCAAGCAGGGTTTATTATTATTATTATTATTATTATTGTTTGTATTATTATTTGTATTTTTTTCTGTGATTTTATCTAGTGTTCCATTGTAAACAAAAATCAAGAACATGAGCTAAACAAAAATAATTGAGATCAAAACAGCAACCTCAGGAAAATGTAATTGTTCTGGGCTTGGCATAATTTAAAAATATTTAAAGAGCACCAATTATGCCACTTTTACAAGATGTAATATTGGTCTTGGGTGTCCCCATAATGTTTCTGTGAAGTTTCAGCTCAAAATAACCCACAGATTATTTATTATAACGTGGAAAATGAAATGAAAAAAAAAGAGCTGTTTTGGTGTATATCACTTTAAATGCAAATGAGCTGCATATTCCTGCCCCATCTTCAGAAGAGGGCATAGTGTATACATCTCTGCTTTGCATACATACAGCAATAAACAGTCGGTAGAAGCAACATGACTAAAGAGAAGCAACTTAATGCCAAATCCAAATTAAGTTGAAGATTTTAATTTCCCCCAGAGTCCGTAGTGGCCCACAACAAAGGCCACATAACACACATTTTGGTTCATTCAGATTTTTTTAAATCAGGCTTACCTTTTCATCAGGAGTTGCTTGGGGTGCTTTTTGCACAAGTTTAACATTGTGACCCTTTGCAAGCATCCAGCTTCCAGTCTCAAAGATAAAGTCTCAAGTGATTTTGAGGTAGCACAATGAAAAATTCTCCCCCGGCTGTCGTATGGTCATACCTTTTAGTTACAGGGTGCTGGAAGAGGATTTCAGAGAGGTTTTCAAAACACATCCTTTTACATATGTAATGTGTAATAAGTGAAAATTCATATTACTATATACAGCCTATAGTTTATATGTATACAATAGACATGAATACTATATAGCAGATATGTGTCTTTAAGAGTAAGTCATTGTTTGTTTAAAAATGCTGATTCATTCAGGAACAAAACACCACTGTGCTCGGAGATGCGGTTCTGCTTCAAAATTGGTTGAACTATTTTGGCAGAGCAAAAATAAACAAACTAACTGGTGGTACTGATGTGTAAAATATAAAGCAAAACAGCTGTATTCAATAAACATACGGACTGATAATTTGTTGATCTTTATTATCCTTAAAAATGTATATGTAGATGTTTAATGTCATTTTATGCTGTTATTTTAGTATCATTGATACTGTTATAGTTTCAAACAGTTTTAAATATACATTCTTAAATATATCTTATTTTTATATTTTCTGTTTTAACTTTTACTTTTTTAAATTACTTTTTTAAAATGTACTATTTTTGTTGTAAATTTATTTCAGTTTTATTATTTTAGATAAATATTAATTTAAATGTAATTTTAATTGATATTGTTTTTCAACTAAACTGAATTGAACTAAGAAATATTGACTGGCAATTAGTTGAATTAAAATCTTCTTTTTTTTAGATTTTATTTTTTAGGTTTAATTTTACTTCAGTTTACATTCATTTTATTTTTAAGCAACTTATTAATACTAATTTTATGTAGGCAATTCATGAAAATCCATTGCAGCAGATATTGTGGAGATGAGATACTCTAGTTGTAGAACACATAAAATGATTGAATGTATCAGTGTCTTATCACCCACACCTTATTTGCCCATTTAATTAAACTACAACCAGAGTTACTGCAATAACCTTCTAATAACTCTGTAACCCGGTTTCCTCTGTCAGACTAGTGTTTCTGCAATGTGTGGAATGGATTTTATGTTGGACTGAACAGTGAAACACTTTTTGCAGAAACTCCATTAGCACCATCTACTGGTCATTTTAATGGCGTTTCTTATAGGGCCTTACCCCATAAACAACAATACATGAATATGTTCTTCCCTCATATGTTCTTTTGTTACTTATCTTTAATATATCTTTTAGGACTTTAATGATTTGCCAGACACAATTAGGGAGACTGGACTGGGAGACTGGTAAACAGATAATGGACAGATCGCTTTCAGACAGATAAAGTGAAAAAATACAATGTCATGCCATTAAATATACTGACAAAGTAAATGTACAGGAAGAAGCATATTCCTAACATATATTAGTTTTAAGATAATCTTGCGCATCATATAAACATCATTTGAGTTGTCATGTGGTGTACAGTGCCAAAGTAATACGGAAATGTCCAAAGTGTTGTCTTGCAAAAACTGAAAACTGCTCTTTGTGATTCATTCTGAGAGATGCAGTAAATGTGATACTTCCTCATCCACCAGAGTCTAAAGAAAGTAAGGCTTTTGCAAACATTGCATGCATACAAACCAAATTTACCACAAACTTGCCTCATAAGCATTTACACACCTCAACCTCTGTCCTACCTATTTCCTTTCATATTTCTCTCATAACCACATAAGCACTAAACTAAATGGAAATTTGAGCTTAAGATATCTTCTTAACAGACAATAAAACAAGACCCTTTCTTGAGAATTGAGTGTGATTGATTGAAACCCCTTTGAAGAGAAGCTCTGATGCTTTGAATGTTAGATTCAAATTTGCTTTGATTTTAATTTGATTTTAACTATTCAATAAAATTATGCACAATTGGTAACCAGGAAGTTCTAATGCACCTGTCTGAAGGAAAGTAATCAAAAGGGAAAAAAAGAATGTATATAACTAATGAGAAGTAACTAAAGTGCATCTGTCTTTTTCTTTATAGTATTAAGATTTTTAAGTTTTAAGACTGTCTGTTTGCTTGTCACAAGCTGTTATCCAAACACAATATCCCACTCAGCATGGAGAGTATTTTATGGAAATTGTGCTAAATTGTAAAACAGTCATTCAGTTTAAGAGAAATACACACCTTAACATCACTTCACACAGGAAACCACATCCTGTAATTCAGATCATCACTGTGTGTCCACAAAGACTGTACTAAAGCACTTTTATTAGAGGTGAACAAAAAAAAGAAAAAAGAAAACTTGTACTGCACCAGTACCAGAATAACAACTTTACAGTTTTGAATTTATTAGCTAATAAAAAATAATGTGAAAAAAGTATCCAAGTTTGGAATTACATATATTTTACATTCAGATGTAATGGCAAAAAGTCATCTACCTTGTATGATTACATGTGATGTTACATGACAATAAAACCTGCATCTTTTCTTATATTTGTAAAGTTTCAGAATCCACCTCAGTTCTGTTTTAGGTCTATTCAGTTTGTGTTCTGACCTGAGCGTAAGTACTGAAGTCAGAACTCTGCACTTGCTTTGTCTTGCGTTGTTTTTGTCTCTTGGTGATCACATCTAAAGACGCATAACACACCTCTTCATCCGCGCACTGAAATGAAAATTAATAAATGAATGAAAATGAAATTAATAAATAATGTTTTGGTTTTTGGACAAAAAAGCCAATTTCTGTAATGAACGTGTGATCATATTGTTCATACCTCAGCTCTATTTCTACCTTTTAACTTGTCTTTTCGATCTGTCGCAGCATCTACAATGGATTGTTAAATTAGATCATCACTTACATACATAAATAATTTAAAGTGCATGCAATTATGGTTATAAGTTACGTTTCAGTTTCTAACATTACTATTAAATTTTGTGTGCAGGCCTTGCTCATCCAAAGCACGGTAATTTACAAAGCTGTTGGTCTGTGTAATAAAATTTAAAAAGTGGCAACACAAAAGTGTTTGTGAATTAGTGAATGATTACCTGTAGTTTTCTTACAACAGAAGCAGAACACACAGATGAAGGAGAGGAGAACGCACACCGGACACACACTGAACAGCAGCGTCCAGCAGAGCAGACAGTCAGGAGGTGCAGAAGGTTCAGGACAGGAAGTCACTTGCTCAGAATAAAATAAACACAAATCTATCAATGAATATTAATTTAAAATAAGAAAAAAAAGTCACTTCAAGGTAAAGTTTTCCAGAATTACACAAGCAATGATGTAATAATGACTAACATTAGTTTTTCTTACCTTCCAGAGAGAGACGAGTTGTTCGGTTTCCATAATAGTACACCTCAGATCCAGAGAGGATGCCTTTTTCATCTTGATTTACCTTATTCTGTTCTTCTACACAGTAGTACAGTCCCAGATCAGAGACACTGATGTTAGTAATATGTAGATCGTAAGAATTATTATAAGGGTTGTGGATAAAGCTGAATCGCTGAAATATCGCCAGGTCCAGTTTCCTAAAATCTATTATGAGAGAGGGTTGATTTTCATGAGAGCAGTTTCTTATCCATGAAATGAGTGAACCAAGAGTTAGAGAGCGATCACAGTAGAGAGTGATGTTGTCTCCTGGTTTGACTTTCATCTCCACTTCTTCCCCATAGATTCTTTTTTGATGAAACAGTAAAACTGTAAAAGCACAAAATAACTTTATGAAGCACATTAAATTGTAATATTATTCCAAAATTTTCACAGTAGTGACATTTTCATTTAGCCGAAGAAGTAAATTTTTTCTTACTCATGAGCGCGATAAGAGCAAGTCTTGGCCTCTCCATCTCAGTGAGTGATTGTGAATAAGTGACAGCGCTGAGGGTCTTAATGCAGATGTCAACTCTTATCTGATTGGTTCACGTCAATGGAAACTTTTACCTAAAATGGCCTGCGTCATGAGGGGTTGGCACTAAATTGAGCTGTTGTTTGGCAGTACGAAAAGATAGAGCATTTTTAACCAGTCACTAGTTACCTTTTAGACTTTTTTGCTGTGGTTTGGCTTTGTGATCAGGCACCTGATTGGTTCATAAAAATGGAAATGTTCAAGATAACTTAAGTTTATCTGATTGATATTTTTAACTATATCTTTGATTCAGATATACAGATAAGTTTCCTTATTTGAGACATTTTGCACTTTACATTTCATATTCATTCAATCAATTTATGCCTGTCATGAGGGTCAAAGTTTCTGAATCAAAGTTCACATACAAAATTCATAAGGTTCTTTGTTTTATTGTAATGGGTTCAATTCAACATCTAAACATTTCAAAACAGGAAACCCACAAGTCTTTCATCCAGACCACTTACAAACACTTCACATTTGCAACTCGTCATGAAACTCTCACTTCACCTCTCTTAGCTGATCATTGGTCACTAAGCACAAATGTTTCCATTAGCCTTTGTGTGGTTTTGTGTTTTGGTAAAAGTGCACATATTTGCGCAAGAGAAGTACTTGCTAAAATAACTGCTGCTAATGCTTTATACTGTGGTTAAAGTGACAGTGACAAATTTCCACTGAGCTGAAATTAGCTACATTTAATTATGAGACAGTGTAATAACAAGTGAAGTAATAACAGTGAAACAACACAAGTGAAGATCAATAAATCATGCCCAATTACAAACTATATAGAAAAGTTCAATGTTAGCTAGACTAACTGGTCCTTATGGGTCAAATAGGTCTATGTGAGTATAAAAACAACAGGTTCTTTAATATTAAGGGGGAGTGAAGAACCATGCATATGTCACATTCTTCTTACAGTCAAACGTGTGCTAGACAAGAAATTATAGAAAGCTCTGAAATCCAGACAGCATTTTCCCCAGTTTAGATTTACATCCACAACATGCTGCTGTGAACATGTAAGAAATACTGCTGCTGCACATAACATATGAAATAACCCCCATTTAGCATGCATGTATCACCCCGTAGCAGATCTATACAGGTGGAGCTGGGAAAGGTGGAGGGTTTCTGAAGTGCACTGCAACTGCTACAGCAAGCACTAGCCAAGTATTTTAATGTTGAGCAGCAAGCTCATTGGCTGCTAATACAAAAAGAACCAATCAGGTGAGCCATGTGATAATGTCATTATATCAGATTGAGCTTGACCTATAGGACTGCGCCATCTAGACTTTCATGCCAGAACTCTGGATTTCTGTCATGACAACTCTCGGAGGGATTGGGCTACCATGCTGACCGGTTTAACTCTAGTGGCCTATGGGCTATGTGCGCTTGGGCTACCATGCTGACCAGCTTAATAATAGTGGCCTATGACTATGTGTGCTTGGGCTACCACACTGACTGGCTTAACTCTAATGGCCTATGGGCTATGTGTGCCTGGCTACCACGCCGAACAGCTTAACTCTAGTTGCCTATGGGTTATGTGTGCCTGGACTTCCAAGCCGACCGGCTTAACTATAGTGGTCTATGGGCTATGTGTGCCACAGCTACCACACCGGCTGGCTTAACTGTAATTACATTATAAATGACTGACAAATTTAGCCGATGCATGCCATTTTACTCTCTCGTGCAGATAAAGTTGTCAGGGTTAGAGTGCACAATGAATGAACTGAAATAAAAGCAGACTATAAACTGTCTTCCTCTGTTTTCTGAGCAACACACCACAGCAAGAGCACACGTCACATGAGCACATTTCTCCAAAATACACTACCCATAAAGCATTTCACTCTGGACTACAACACCTGTAGATAGTGCTCTTAAAGCGATAACTCTTATTTCCCTTCTCCCACTACACTGTCCTTTATATGACTTTGTTCTCTATTTGTCTAGTCTACGTTAGGTTATTAGGAGCGATAAACGTGCTTCTGATGCTGCATGCAGCTGATATCAACCACACACTCACTCACAGCTAACGAAAACATCGACCTTAGAACAAAGAACATGAACATTAAGATTACACCACTAAATATGGCAAACCCGAGTTGAAAGCTATGCTTAATATTTCGCTCCTGCATATGAATGCAAGACTACTCATATAAAACTTGTTTATTTTTGCTCATTTTTTAAATGAATTCAGCAGACCACAGCCACGCAATATGCACAGTGATATGGAATAAAAGAACATTCATTTATCTCTAGTGTTGATTTCAGATGCCTTTATGAAATGTGCTGCAACTGCTACAGTAAGTACTAGCCAAGTATTTGAACGTTGAGCAGTAAGCTCATTGGCTGCTGATACAAAAAGATACAATCAGCTGAGCCATGAGTCATTATGTCAGATTGAGTTTGACCTATCGAACTGCGTTATCTAGTTTCATGCCAGAACTGCTCCTGACATCAACATGCTCACAAATGCGTTTTTTTATTGATCAGATACACAGATGAATCCAGCTGATTTTCATTTCCCTGAGTCTCTTCAAACTGTTTTCCTCTGTGAGTGCTGCACTGTACCAACATCAGATGTTCAACTTACACTGATATGCTACACAAATATGTGACAAAATTATCGATTTTTTAATGCCAAAAATCGTTAGGATATTAAGTTAAGATCATGTTCCATGAATATATTTTCTAAATTTCTTACCATAAATATATCAAAACCTAATTTTTGATTAGTAATATGCATTGCTAAGGACTTCAGACAACTTTAAAGGGGACCTATTATGCCCCTTTTTACAAGATGTAAAATAAGTCTCTGATGTCCCCAGAGTGTATATGTGAAGTTTTAGCTCAAAATACCCCACAGATAATTTTTATAGCTTGTTAAAATTGCTACTTTTAGGGTATGAGCCCAAACGCGCTGATTGTGAGTATGTTGCTTTAATGCAAATGAACTGTTGCTCCCGGAGAAGAGGGCGGAGCTTCAAGAGCTCAAGCTCTGGCATTAGCAGCGCTAGCCTTTGCAAATAATAAACATTCCACTATAAATACAAGCCTGTTATCTTTACAGAAAACACTCTGTTTTAAAGTCAGTCATCTGATTATACTGTGCATAATAAATTCGCGTTTATGAATTACACAGTTGGAGAGCACTGGATAAAAATAACAACATAGCTGGTCTCATGCTATCATAGACTTTATACGTCCCACTTCTGATCATGAGCTCGACAACTTCAAGCGATCGACTCACATTGCTTTCATATGCAACTTTTAACTACCAGACTCCTATTCACGATCATTCTGGCAGCACTTGAAGGCAGCATCAGTGAAAACAGGCAGAGACAATGGTAGCTTTAGCAATTAGCCTTACAGAGTGCCAAGAAGCTCTTTCAGAAAGGCAATTTGGAAAACAAACGTGTGATACTTACTTTGTCTGGAGCTGACATTCGCGCACGAAGCATTGGTATTGATTCCTAAGTTTTTTCCGGGATATTTCCTTTGAAAATGAAATTTAAGCACAGTGTCCTCGGTTCAGATGGGGGGAGATTATGGTGACTCCTATGTTCATTAGTGCATCTCAAAACACAACACTTGTAAAGCCTCTTTGGAGCTGACATTGTATATAACTCCAGTAATGACGGACCGCAGTTTCTCACTCAGGGCTGTGATTATGCTAATAGGGCAGAGAGCGTCACAAATGGGCTGGACTATGGTAAAAATAAGCTCCACGACTACTGATGATGGGACTGTTTTTTCTTGAATCCACAGAAAGAAAACCAAACACTTTGGAAATATCAGGTATGGTTTATTTGTTTTACTTATTGAACATGATCTGTTTTCAGTCTGTTCAAGTGTCAGTGTTTAGATCAGTGTGTTCAATAATGTAACTTTGACATTCATTATGTATATTTTGATTATACTGTGTTATATATATATATAAAATACAGATCATCAAAAATTCATTATTTCAATCTCCACACATTCTTTCTTACCTGCCTCACAGTCACAGTCACACTGAGGGCTCATTGGGGGGACCCTTTGTCTCTCAGGTGTGAATCACTAAATATTCATGGCCATTGTCACTCCCTCGCATACGGCCTTTCTAACACAAAACATGTCTTACAGAAGTTAGATCAATATATTGTTTTTGAATGATTGAGCAGGATCATTTTCACATCATTTTGTAGCAAAAACTCCAGTCTAGCACATCCAGTTCTCAAAAGTGTTCATCTAGTTCTTCTGTGTTTGTTTTATGGCCTTATTTCAATGACTTAATTTTTTTTAGCTGAATACAGTGCAATCAGACTTTAGCCATTACTGTTTATAAGACACTGAAAAAAGTACAAATGTTAGGGCATTCCAAAACTTCTCCAGGGCCTCAAAAGCCCCTCACACCCCAGAGGGTTAAAAGCTGAACATGATTTGAATGAACATGCATATGTGGTGTAAATTGTTAAATATTTCTGAAAGGTGCTAATATGGCTTCTCTTGATGAAGCACAACCACAAAAAGGCCTATTTTATGCATCAGAAACGACGTAGATGTCTGTGCGTTCGGCACTGGGAGCTGTCCAATGTGCTGAATTTCTACTGGGAAGAATTTGATTTAAAGTGTCAGTTTTTGCATTCAGTCAAACCTATAAAACCCTTTGTTAGCCCAAACTACATATAAAAGCCTGATCAGTTACATAAAAGTAATCAGAATGCAGCTAGGCTACTTAGTCCTTTGTTACTCTTTGGTGCGTGAACTTTCCCTTTAAATAATGCAACACTCTGCCCTCTATATGTATGACACTGCTCCCATTAAGTGCTGTTAGAAGTGAATTAATTGATTCAACATTTCGATGCTTACGTAAAGATGCGTTAAATCCGACAAAGCGGTTTTATAAAGGATTTACTGATCTTGTGAATTAGCGAATTTTACTGTATCAATATTTTTTTTTTAAATTGGCCATTAAAGTTTTATATGGGAATATTACACAACACACTGATTCTTTAACAATGCATTAGCAAAAAAACGTACATCTTTTGGACGAGTTATTTCTCGACTGCCACAAAAACTCCCCTAATAAAATACTGATTTTGTGCACTTTTTCCTCTACCAATATTTTAAATTGGCTTTTGAACTTAGCTTTATGACATGGCAAAAAAAAGTGTTGCCTTGCCAGAGTACTGACAGAATCCATCAGGCAGCAATTAACATCGCTCTGATCCAATGGCATACAGGCATCATCCGATTGACAGTACTCTAGCCCAATGAAGTTGGGTGATCCAATGGGGGCGGCAATTATATTTCAGGGTGGCCATGCCACTCTTTATCACAAACTTGCTAATATGTAGTGCCAGTACCTGCACTCTGTGGCGCCCCCTCCTGCTGGTCTCCACACATTAGTGTCGTTACTATGACAACCAATGTGGATGTGACAAGAAACTTCAGTCTGAAAAGGAATTATATACACACAAATATAATTTGGAAAAGTATTAGTGTTGCTATTTAAGATTTGAGTGTTTACATAATCAGTTTTATGTTATTTTGAATGTAATCTTAATCTATTTTAAGAGTGGGATGGGGAGGTAATATGAATTTTGCTTAGGGTGTCAAAATGGCTAGAAATGGCCCTGAACATACAGTATCAATGGGTTCTAAATCATAGTCGTTCTTTGTTACTTCAGCAGATACATTTAATCCATTAATTACACATTAGTTATACATTCTTCTTGAGTAACCTGGAGTTCAGTTACTTATATATGTCTAAAATTGACAATATTTTTCTCTCATCTTGGGATTGGAATGTATAAAGTTCATCCCAGAGCTTTAACCACTAGACTACCAGTCTGTGCTTTATTCTGAGAGATGCTGTAATTGACCCTTACTCATCCATCAGAGGGTGTAGTATGCAGCTGCAAATCAAGCATTTGCAGAAACTGTAAGCATACAAACCAAATTCACCACAAACTCACCACATAAGCATTTACAGACACAAACCAAACTCTGTCCTTTCTATTTCTATCTCATATACACACAATCAGTAAACTGGATGGAAACATTTGTGGTTAAGATTGTTGTCTTTATAACTGAGAATAAGATATCTTTCTTTAAAAGAAAAAAAGACAGGATTGTGCAGCTCCTTTAAAGAGCTCAGAGAGTTCAAAAGAAAAACTTCAAATAATGCATTTCTACTTCATTTCATTTTAAATTTCAAATGGGCATGAATGTAGTTTTTCTAGTTTCCTTTACAATTTGTAAGGCAGAATTAAAATTTTCAGATTACTTGGTTTTAATTTTTCAACCCACTGGACATTTGTACATTCTCATGTTGTCTGTTCACTTGTCACCTGCTGTTATTCAAACACACTAATTCAGCAGGTCCAGAATGCTTATTTCTCATTCAGCATGGAGTGTGATTTAGGTAAATTTGATGAGGCTTATTGAAAACAATGAGTCAGATAAATGTTCCAGTCATCCGGTTGAAGAGAACTATACACAGCTTAAACTAAACACTACTTAACACAGGAAACCCACTTCCACATCCTTTTAACTCAGGTCATCACTGTGTGTCCACAACAACTGTATGGAAACATTAAAACACTTTTACTGAAGGACAATGTTTTTATTTCTCAATCCTTTACAGCTTATAAAAGTATAATAATTCTTGCTTCATATTTTCTGCATCTATGATTTAAATCACAGACTCACATTTGAACCAACAAACATGCCATTAACATTATGTTTCGATAATGTCTCCTGCAACTTTCTAATCTATTCAGTTTCTGTTCGGACAGGAGCGCAAGTAGTGAAATCTGAACTCTACACTCGTGTTTCCCTGTGCCGGTTTTGGGGCCAATTTTATAATGGTAATTTTCTGATACAAGACATCTTCAACGAAGTATTTTCAATTCTTGGTGCTGGTCGCTATTCACTGCTGTGGTATGGATGAGTGCGTGTGGTATATTTGTAAATTTCTCCTTTTGTGTTTTTTTTTTTTTTTTTTTTT
>JAFVLL020038199.1:0-10000 GCA_021397915.2 Tor tambroides | reverse complement strand
GCGGGCATTGAGTGCAGGCGGCTTCTCACCCCAGTGCTTGTGATGTGGAGAGAGGTGTGGATCTGTGCATATAATGTTGTTGAGGGATGAATTATGTGTACCACAAAGACACAACGAGAGAATAACACAGAGTGTCATAGGACAACACTTGGTTCTGACTCATGATCACTTTGTTCCCAGCTGCTGTGGCGACTAGATCTCCCCGGCTGAAACTCAACACTGTCTTTTGTTTCAGCCGGTTTCGAGGTGTCCCTGGACGCTCTCTCATCTCGCACAGAGATCAGGTTTACGCACACACAGCGTGGAGTTTGTTTCTGTTTGGTGATAAGACACACAGAGAGCTGTTTAAGCTGTCGTGTTTAACTCTTATCTACTACATCGTCACATCAGACACACTCATTAGCCACGATAAACAGCCCCTCGGGACAGCGAACGCACATGTATGTAAACATACACATGCCATTCATGTGTCCAGCGGGCTTATGGCTAGGGAGGGGAAGGTCAGGCCTGCTTCCTCAGCGTGGTTGGAGTTTGAAAGGGTAAAAAGTAATTTCCAAGGAATGGAGGGAGGGAGGCACTAAAAAAGCCGAAGAATTCAGAGGCAATTTAAAAGCAGTGTGGGAGAGGGGGATGAGAGGGAAAAAAAATGAAGAAAGAGGAGGCATGATGGAAAGTAAAAGAGAGGTTGTTATTTCTCTCTCTCTCTCTCTCTCTCTCTTTCTCTCGCTGTTGTTTTTTAGGGACTAGTCGGGCCACAACCTCTGAGGAGAGAGAGAGAGAGATAGATAGATAGAGGAAGAATAAATCAAACAAACCCTGAAGGCTAGAAAGGAGGGAGAAAGACGAGAGGAGAAGTGTGGGTAATGATGGAGGGGGGAGTTGAGTGGGCGACGGAGAGGACGAGAGGGTGAGCGCGAGCAGGGGTGGAGGTGGAGAGGGGGAGTGGAGGATTGCAGGGCTCAAGGTAATCTGGGGAGTTAATGCAGCTTAGCAAAGCAGAGTGAGAGAGGGAGCACAAAGTGGCAGACAGTGCAAGCGGCAGAAAGAGAGAGGGCGTAAGAGACAGAGAAAGACAGACGGAGAGAGAAAGGGAGGGCCGGAGAGAGTGGGAGAGAGGAGATCTTGGGGAAAATGGAATGCTGGGTGGAGAGGGGAAGCAAACACGCAGGGCTTTGTGCTAAAAGCACGACTCTGGGGAGGGTGCGACCGACGCTAAATCCAGAGCACAGGCCAGAAATCAGGGTTTAAAGAGCAGGCAACAGGACCGGCCCTTTTTAGATGTCCAAACACACGAACACAAGGTCTAAAATGAACCTTGTGGTGAATTGTTCTGAATAGTTCTTAACAATTTCTTTATTAGAAATGTGTCACTGCATGTTGTCACTGTTATGTGACCTACTAGTGTCAGCTGTGTCAATTCACTGCCATTCACAAATCCTCTCCCACAGCCTAATGGGATAGTATCCACTGAATGCACATTTAAGAATCTCTACCTAAGCAGTAGTTCATTCGGGTACTTTTGGCCCACTGTATTATGAATACTGTGAAATTGGATATAATAAATCAGGCATATTCAGATGCAGACAGTGTTTTTGAACAAATTGGTTGAGTGAATGACTCAATGATTCACTTGTAAAGACAGTCAATCACGTTAAATCACATGAGCAAGAGTGCTGTTGGTCTGAATATCAGCACAATCACAGCCATGCTTTTTAATACTACAGTTAAATAAGAATATATTATTCAGTAACTTAGTTTTAGAGTCAATATTGAGAGTTACTTTGTTTATTTTTACTCCGCCAATGAGAAAGTACCACCACAGAATTAGCCTTTGCATCTTTGAGCAACACAATCATGCTGTTTTTGATCAAATCAGTTCAGTAAACGACTCAATGATTCACTCATCAATGGTTCACTCATGAATCAGTGTTTTTGAATGAATTGGTTCAGTGAATGACTCACTTATCCAAAATCGCATACTCTGAGTAGATACTTATTTCATTTAGTAACTGCCTCGCAATCACTAAAAGTATGTTCTGTATATGAAGAGTTTATTTGCAAAAACAGATTACTCTGTTTTTTTTTAATTTTCAAAAATCATGTTTTTATTGTTTTATTGTGTTAGTTAGCTGTATTTTTTTTTTTTTAACCTAATCAAAATAATCCAACTGCAGTTTGATTAAGATTAATTGGAATGCACAATGATTAAACATGATTTTTAAAAATTGTTAAAAATGGAGTTATGTTTTTTTTTTTTTAAATGAACTCTCCATATGTTCTATATATGTACGAATGTGTATGGTATGAGTGTAATCAGGACATACTACATTCTTAAAGTTGTAACTGTCATGTGGCCTACTACCATCAGTTGTGTCACTTCACTGTCATTCACAACTTTTCTCTGGCCTCATGTGATCGTAAAGTGTTCATCAGATGCTCACTTAAGAATCTTGTCAGAATTACTAGGTCATCCAGCTACTTTTTGACCAACTGTTTTATGAATACTCTGAAATTGGGCATGCTACTCATTTCACATACCGTTTTTCGCCTACCTCTATAGTAGGGAAGTAGGAATATTCAGATCAATGTTTTTAAGCGAATTGGTTGAGTGAATGATTCAAAGACTCACTTTTAAAGAAATTCACTTGTTTTGTTCCTGAATAAAACTGTTTTTGCACAGATCAGTTTAATGAATGATTGACTCACTCATAAAGAGGCCTCCCACTGTTGTAACGTTGCAACCTGCAGAAACAGTCATTGCAAAATTCACTAATAAATACGCTGACAGTCTGAAACATGCGAACACAGAAAAGCAGAGCCATGCAAACACTAAAAAGCCCCAGTGTTGTTGGACTGTTATATCACCACTCTTGGAATACTGCTCAACTCAGATTCAAGGACCGAAACTAACTGTTGTATAATGGAATATCAACACCGTGTCTACACCGGACGCGACAGTTGTCGTGTTGCGCCGCGCTCAGTCTCTCTCTCTGAAACTGCATAAAACATGAAGATGCATCATGATTTTTTCCCCTAATATATTCGTGACTTAATGGGAGGAATGTTGCACAAACAGTATGTGTCACCACACTGGATAAACCTGATAAATTTTTACTGAGGAAAAATGTTATTAAAAGTCTTCTTTGATAGGCCTACGTCGCGAAGTCTCTTACATCAGTGAAAAGTCAGACTATCTTTCTTACAGTTCAATTTAAGCCACGTATTATATTACAAATCCTTATAAAGTTGCCAGCCAAATGGAGTTACTCCAATTTATTTACTCGCCAAAGGCAATTTTACTCACATTTGACACTTAGCAACTGTTAATTTTGGACCTTGAACATACACATTACAAACATTTTTCATACAGAAAGTTTCCATACAGCTGATAGACGCTGGAGTGTGTTGTACCTTTGAGGAATGTCTGCTGACAGACACTTTGAATGAGGTCAAATTACTGTAAATTTGACAGTAATGGAGACACGGCCTGGCGGTGCATTTCTGTCCAGGCAATTCCCAAGTTTGATTGTGGCTTTAGTCATTTCCCAACCTCATTTTTTCCCCCCAGTAGTTTCCCATTATCTCATCTGTCCTTGACAAAAAAGTGGCAAAGAACCCATAAATAAAAAATAGGATGTGATCATAAAAGCAATGAAGCTGACTGAACTTGTTTATACCTGGTATTAACATCTGTTCTGGGAGAAATGTTAACAGATTCTGGTCATGCCCTACATTTTTTTCGCATTCAATATCCTAACTCTGAAACGTGTAAAATTACACAAGTAAAACAGACTGCAAATGACAACTTTTGACTTTAATAATATGTGTAAACTGGGCCTACATGTGTATGTGTCCCGTCCCACGTTTACTGTATTTCTGACTCATCATGAACTGTATCAAGCTTGGCCGTATGGCCGTATCCTTGGTAACTTCTGTCTTGGGCAAAGAGGAACACAGGAGCCAGAAGAATAAGCTCAGAGAGCGACTGAGTGAGAATTAAGACTTAAAGTGGTCAGTACAGAAGTAAAGGTCTGCCATAAGAGTGTAGACAGACTCCAGGTATGAGGCCAAATGGAAAGCCTGAGGAGAAATGAGCAGGAGAGAGATGCCAGGTCTTCAGGTGGATAAGACAATCAGATAGAGTACTTAATGTCAGATTATCTGACACACGATACGATTCCAAACAAAAAAAAACCTCAAACCTCATCATCAGCAGTGTCGACTGGGTCAAAAGCCACTCAATGTTTTAATAAAACCATTAGAAATTATTGTATTTAATGATCATTCATGCACAAATTCCCAGTTCCTCAGGTAATTCTGCAGCTGTCAAAACACGCCATACAACTTTAACTCCATGTGACCGACATGCAGTCTGCAGCTCCACATGGTCAATGGAGCTCCATGGCAACAGGATCTCATGTAGAGGGTTCTACATTTCAACTCGACACAGTGGAAGCGAACGCGAGAGCCAACAATTTATAATGAGGGGACTGCACGTGATCTCGAAATCTTAAAGGGGTCATGAACTGAGAAACCAAAATTTTCTTGATCTTTTGACAAATAAGAGGTCATTGTACTATAAAAACATCCTGTAAGTTTCAGAACTCAAATCTTTCTCGTTAGTCTAAAAACAGCTTATATTGAATCCAGTCTGCCAAAACCACAGCGTGTGGAATGTAACACTCTATGATATAATAGTGTGACTAAACACCACCTCAGCAAAAGAAGATCAACGCCAGCTTCTACATCGCTGCCTGTTTAGCCCTGCCCACCGATTTATGCATGTAGTGTAAATAACAAGAGGCAAATGCAGGTCTATGAAGAAACTAAACGATAAAGATGCTCTGAATACAACAAGTGCCAAGTTGTGGAAAAACAGTCTTTGCATTGCCTTCCTTCTGATCCCAACGTTAGGAAAGAGTGAATGAACTTTATTTTTAATGAAGATCCAGACCGCGTTAGTAAGAACTCGGTCCTTTGTTCACTTCATTTTACTGCGGATTCATTTATAAACAAGGCACAATTCAATACGAGATTTTCAGAAAGATTAAAACTAAAAGATGATGCTGTGCCGACTATATTGGATCTGAAAGTAATGTCGCAAACACAAGTGTGAGTAGCCTAGCTGTTTTCATTATATGGTGAAAAACTGTATTGGACATTACATGTAATTTTATGGTAGTATACCATTTTTGGAAGTGAAAAAGAACATATAATTTACAGTGAATAACCGTAAATTGACATTCCCAGAATTCCCTGCGTTACATTTCAAATTTGATGTTTTTTTGTTGAAATAACAATTTTTCTTCTTAGTTTTTTCTTATCAGTTTTGAACATTAGGGTTGTATGTTACACCTAATGTTGTTTAATTAATGTTTATTGCATTATTTCAGTTTCATGTGTTACCATGATGGTGTTTAGTGTTTGTGTGAATGACTGTGCACCTTCTATATATATTTTAATATTTAAAAGCTGCTTGTGATAGGCATTGGTTCATCATGTGACTTTCTCATCACCACATGCTTTTGGTGGTTATCAGTGTATTACAATGGTACAAAACAGATTTCAGTACGTCAATAGGTTGGTATATTAACATTATATCAGTTAATGAAATTATGCTAACTGTAAATTTAAGTTATAACCATAAAACCTAAAACGTTGCTACTATATTTTTACAGTAAAATTCTGGCAACCACAGGTGTTGTTTTTTTACCGTAAATTTTATGGATTTTTTTTTACAGTGTGGTCACTATTGCTTTGTCTCTTCTTACAGATCGTTTGATATGTTGTCAAACATACACAAGTGTTAGGCAATCATAGCAGTGAGCGTTTACTTCCGAGTCTACAATCCTCCACACATATTCAAACAGAGCGTTCTTATGAGGGAGGTTAAAAACTGGAGAGAAAATAGCCTATTACATCTAAATTATGATGTTTTTTGATGCAAAAATCTTTATAACATTATAAGGTGACCTCAGAGAACAGGTAATCCTGCCACTGTCAAAACACGTCATACAACCTCGCGCAAAATGTGCGCATCTGCCACGCATAGTCACTGGAGCTCCATGGCAACATCATCTCATGTAGATGTTCTACATATCAAGACAGTTCTTCAGTAAGCAGAAGAGTTCATTAGAATTAGAATTACAATGAAAGACGCAGGATAGTGTGTGATCTGCTGGAATCTTAATATAACTCTGTACAAGGTTACCGTGACTGACGCACTGATCTAAAATGGAACAATAAGGAGGTTTTCAGGAGGGGCAAGAGTGGGAAAGAGAAAAGAGAGGGGAAGAAAGTGAAACGGAAGTGTCTTATTCCCTCTCGCCAGAGGAGAGTTGGGTCGTTGAAATTAATTGCATGTGATCAAATCAGCAGAATCATGCCCTCCTCTAGAGTATGACGGACGGAGAGTTAGAGAATCGGGGTCTTATTTAAGCTAACTGACGTGTCACTTCCTCTTCCACTTGTGGTGGGGGCCACAGAGCTGGCCCCGTTGACATGTGGGTAATACGCCACACAGTTTTACACACTCTCTCTGTGGAAGCCTCATCAGAACGCATCAGAGCTAATGACAGAGCGCGACTGGGGCATGAGTGGAGAGAACTGAGCTAGAAAGAACGGATGAGTGAAAATGTATGACAATAGCTCTGTTCCAATCTATTGAGCTGCTGTACTGTCAGCTCTCTACACAGGCAACTGTTAGGGCTGCATGATTTTTGGAGAAAAATGTAACTTTGATTGCAATTTAAAATAAAAAAAAAATAGCGGAAAAAAAAAGTAAAATGCTTGTTTGTAGGGCTGCACAATTTGGCCAAACATTTTCTGATTATACATCAATATTATATTATATTATATTAATGATTATTATTACCAAACAAATGTATAAAACAAAATAAGCAACATTACTATTGTAATGATTTACTGTAAAATAAAATTTTAATTTTTTTATATATTTAGATATACATTATGTATATAGATGTATTTATATGTATTTATAATGGCTCAAAACCACAGGAAGCCCTTAAAACTTCTTGGCGCTTCTCATTACAAGTATAAGCGACCCAAACTCGGAGCAGTTGCGGAGATGAGTTTGAGAAGCAGCATTTACTATTAGTCAAGTCGCTCTGAGACATAATTGAGGATTCATGTCTGTCCTTAAAGGAATACTTCACCCAAAAATGAAAATTTTGTCATCATTTACCATCATGTCATTCCAAACCTATGTTGAACACAAAAGAAGACATTTTGAATAACCAAACTGTTGTTGGTCCCCATTGACTTCCATAGTAGGGAAAGAAATACTATGGAAGTCAATGGGGAACATCAACTGTTTGATTATTAGCATTCTTCAAAATATCTTCTTTTATGTTCAACATAAAAAAGAAACTCATACAGGTTTGGAACGACATGAGGGTGAGTAAATGATGACAATTTTCATTTGTGGGTCAATTATCCTTTAAAAGCCTCACTTTCATTCAAGTTCAATTAAGTATGGCATCTACCCTGAACTATGACCCATAAATACCACTAGACTTTAATATTAGCAAGCTGCTAAGCTAACAATATGATAAAATAAGTCTTTAATCATAAGACAGACAGCACACACAAATACTGTAAAATAGCCAATTGCTATTAGTCATTTATGAGTATGCTATGAGTATTTATAGTCATTTCTACTGTCAACTTTATCTGCCATCTTGGATTTTTGGAGTTTTTTCCCCCTCTCCCAATTTAATGTCAGTGACTAACTTCTGGAGCAGGCTTTGTTTTGGGTGTGCCCCTCTGATGCTTTAAAATTGCCAAATACGAAGGCTAACTAGATTTTGGTAACGAACATAGAAGAAAAAGAGAAAGACAGTATAGAGGAGATGGAAAGACACAGAGGGAGCGCAGGGGACCAGAGGTTAGAAAGAAGATGAGGGAGAGAAGCGGTTAAGATGAGGAAAATAGCAAATGAAGGAAAGAGACATAATTGACCTCATAGTTGTAATTCCTCAGAAGAGAAGGAATGGAGGCTGGAAGTGGTGGAAAAATAGAGGGATAGAGAGGATGGATGTGGAGCGTGAGGGGGAAAGAAATGGACTGTTTGGGAGGACACTAACGGCCGCTTCCTCATGCGGTCTCAGGAATGCAGGACGGGTGGATCTGAGTGTGTGTGTGTGTGTGTGTTTGCCCGATAGAGCAGACAGGAATCCCTAACCCCCACAGACTCTGGAGCCAGTTATCAGAGAGAGAGGGGCCGGGGTGTCCCAACTTTATCTCTCTTTCTCTCCTACTTTCCTCCTCCCTTTTTTTCCCACTTCTTTCTTTTCACATCCTCCTCCTTCTGCCCTTTTTCTCCATAATTGTGCCAACAGAAAAAAAAGAAAACAAGGAGGATGTGGGGTAAAAGAATGAGAGTGAGCTAGAGGCAAGAGGAGGACAAAACTTGAAGTGAGACTGCTTCAAGGTTGTGGTGAATTCTTTTACAAAGCCAAACACAGAATCGAGAGAGACATCAGACTTATCTTTATCCTGTTTCTATAGTGCACTGCCCTCTGAAATACTCAATTCTGATTGGTCAGTCATGGGATTCTAGATGTTGTTGTAGAATGACACTGTAAGTTTTATAATGAAACTGTATAACTGACTGTTAACACAGGCAACCGAGCTGTGCTAGTTTGTTCAATCTGTTGTCTCTTCTGTCTTACATATTTAATTATGTGTCAAAATAATAATAATTTAAACTCAAATAAGTAATTCATATCTATTCATTGGAAGTGCTCAATGCAACAGACACCCTAATTTTATTTTGTTTGCACTTTATTTACTTCTTTTGTATGAAATTGAATTTGTGCGTGTGTTTTTTGCATATTTGCAAATGTTGTGAGTGAGTTGATTGCTATGAATTAAAAAAATATGCCTGTTAAATCAAAGCCAGTTTCTCATGGCATGAAGAACAAAATTAAATTAAAGCTGCAATACAGATTTTTTTTTTTTTTACATCTAAACATACAGTATATCAATTATTGAGAAAGTACTAAAAAAAATAAGTGTGTCCTAATTCACAGCGGTAAGCTTATAATAATGATTTAGAATTGGAGCCAGGAATGATCAGTTTCATGTCATTCATCTTTGGAAATGATTAATTTTTAAAATTTTATGTAAATAAAAAGTATGTAAATAAAAGAGACGTTCCGGCTGTTACAGCCCATGTACAGTTACAGGCTCAAAAGGCATTATTTATGGATATTTCACTTTTTATTTTTGTATTAGTTTTGATGTCATTAGCGATATTCGCTCATATAAAACTATCCCTTGTAACTACAGTTATACCATTAAGCTTAAAACAATCATATTCATCTGCACTAAAAATCAACTCATGTAATTACCAAAATATTGTTTCTCCACCAGAAACAAATGTTAATGGTATGCACCATTGTTTTACACCTCAACCCCTAGAGGGTCAAATCTTCCATCTTGCAGTGCTGAAGAAATATTTTCAACTATATTCTTAACACTAGATCTGCAACCTGTTAAAAAAAGACTGCAATTGATTAACATACTCAGTTACGTCACTGGACAGATAAGCTGCTTGTGAGAGTGGTCCTCAGCTCCCCCGGCCTGGCTCCAGCACTGTTTCGGTGGAAAGGGGTGTGTTTGTGCGCAGCTCCTGCCGTGAGGTCCTGATTGTTTGGAGCCGAGCTGGTGATGAGCCCAGACCCTCCATACTGATCGCCTCAGGGGAAGGATGGTGACACCTCTCTCACTCTCTCTCACCTCACACAATACCTCTGAGAGGGAAAGGTGGGGGGGGCAATCTGCCGGCTTCCTGCCATTTTCTCCGAAAAGGGAGCCTTTAACTTCGCACCGCTGTCACTGAGTGAGCTGGTCCAAAAAATCCACTTCGGTACAAGAGTATTCACAAAGAAAACCACAATGCTGCTTTTACTGTGTGCCTGAGTTTAAATGTGTGTGTGTTGGTGGGCATGAAACAGAAGCCAGGGAATGCTTCTGA
>JAFVLL020038198.1:0-13757 GCA_021397915.2 Tor tambroides | reverse complement strand
CACACACAAATGTGCACACACATGAAAGCACACTGCTTTCAATCCGTGATTCCTCTCAACCCAACCCTGAATGCTCGAGGAGTCATATTGAGTTCTCTTTTTCCCAGGATGATAGCATTCTCAGCGGGCTTCCAGGGAAACTAGATTACAGCATTTAATGACAAAACTGTGAAATTGGTTTGACAAGAATCTGGTGGAGACATGCACACACAGAAACGTGTGTTTAAAAATATATACATAAATACTTAAACGTCCAATTAAAAAAAAACTAAAAACTTTAGGTTAGGTTTTAAACAACACAGGCTCAACATAGGAACAAGCCTCTACCTACATTTTTGCAAAACATACACATTCAATTCACATGAAAACTAGTGGCAGTAAAACATAACTTTTATTCCTTTTTACACAAATTATGATTGCAGGGACAGATTATCGATTGAATCACATTGCAGATTATATTACATCACAAAACCAGCTCTCTTTTATGTTTTTTCTGATGCAGTAAACTTGCTCGGTAACCCACCTGGTAAAGCATTAAACTTTTAGCACCACTCGCCATTGCATTTCCAAGCTGCCACAACACTTACAACAACCAATGTAATAAAAGTTAACAGATTTATATTTATCAGTTTCAGATAAAAATGAACATGCTTTTAGCACCACTCACTGGATATTCAACTTTAAAAGTGTGCCAAAATGTGCATAAAGCAACATGATATCATTCAACATCTTTCAAAGATTTGTTCCCACCAACCTGGAAAATCAATCTTAATAAGCACTTATTGTATCAACCTCGTACTTTGAAAACACAACTTTGTTTTTGTTTCCAGGTTGTCAAAATAAGAAAATCAACCAATCAGATTGGAGCTTACTAGGTCAAGAGAAAATGATTTCAGTTTTGCGTGCAGTACACATCAGAAGGCCTGTCTGAGGCTGAGTCTAATGACTAATCATAATGAGCTTGTAAAATGCTTTCAAACACATGGAAGAGAGGACACAAAATGCTTCTTATGCCTATATTTTTTTGGGCTTTTCTAGAGCTTGACATTACAGATCATCATTTATTTTCATTGTGTGGAAAAGAGCAGTGTGAACATTCATCAAAATTTCTACTTTAGTGCTCTACAGGAGATGAAAATTAGTAATAAGTTTGGAACTACATGAGGATGAGTAAATAATTCATGTTTAGGTGAACTTTCACGCTTACAGTGATTTCTATAAATAATTTCCCATATCCACACAAACTCCTACCAGGTACAACAGCAAACCTCACATGTACACACACTCATGACCTTTGTAAATGAAAGCCTGTATGATGGAAATGGTCTGGAATCTCTCATAGTGTGCTTACACTACGCTTGACCTTCGGCAAGTGAAATTTCCTCTCAGCGGAGCGTGACCTGATAGTCAGAGCACAAAGGCCGATGGTTTACGTCAGATCTACGTTTCCCACAAGGCCAGTGAGAGAAGAACATCTCAAAATCTGAGCTGTTCAAAAAAAAAAAAAACTGAAGTGTCTCTTTTAGCCTCTCCGTCTGTGATTCCATCTCTCCCTTCCTGTTGTTTTCAGATCTTTGTCGAAAATGTCAGCTGGGATGGGCCTTGCCGAGCAGAGTTGGTGTTTAATAAGCACCCTGATTCGCTCCCATCTGCTGGTGAATGTGATGATTCTGTTTGGGCTGTAGGGTACTGGACGTGCTATTGATTTTGCAGTATCAATTGATAACTGGTGAGGAAGTGTGAGGGGGAGAATGATGAAAACAAAGAAAGGATTAAAGATTTTCTCTCCACTGAAATGGTGCAGATGATCAGCCGGGGGATCTGTGGACCTCTTTCAGAACCAGCCCTCATTTACTCTGACCTGGAAACCGAAGGATGATGTAACTGACTATTATTACATAGCTACTACATAGTAACATATCACAAAGGAACAATGTATACCAAAAAATTTGCTTACAAATCCTACTGCTAGTTTTGAGAACATATTCAAGTAATCTTTACTGCCATAATGACATGCTTTTGATCCAACAGCCAGAAGATATTTAAATACAATTTAAATACACAGGGGGGAAATGTACTTCAGAGCAACAAAAAAAAAAGAAAGAAAAATATATTAAATACATATAAAAAGTAAATATGTATTTTCAAAATAATCACATGAAGTAGAAAGATTTACATATTGTATTACACTCTTATTATTTAATATAAACATACTTAATGTGTTTTCTTTATAAAAAAAAATATATATATATATATATAACTTTTGGCTTCTTACAATTTAATTTTACCATAAATGAAAGCAAAATGAACTATAATTTGGAAGTAGAATTTTCACTTATGATAAAACTAAAGTGTTATGTTTAATTTAGCTTATTTACTATAAGTAAAGGCTAAATCAAATAAATAAAACCTCTAATCTCTTTATGGCAAAAAAAAAAAAAAAAAAAAAAAAAGCTAGCCAATATGTGTTCTGAACGTCAACACTCTGGGTCAATTGAAAATGCTGTTTTTATTTATAAATAAATGACACTGTCATTTCACTTTTTTAAAGGTTGGGTATGTATTTTTTCAAAAAGGTGTGTCGGGCCGAGTAACAAAACAAACTTGTAGCCAATCAGCAGTAAGGGGCGTCTCTACTCATGATGCGAGGAGAGAGCGCTCAGTGCACATGATGGACATTAGCCGAGCCGACCAACAACAGAAAGATAGAGATGGCGGATAAAAAACAAAAGAGGAAAACGTTTGCAGAACAAAAGAAGGCTTACACCGTGTCTACACTTGACACGACAAAGCGACCACTGAAAATCATTTGAAATTTGTGTCAATACCTCATAAACAGAACGTGGCAGCAGTATCCATGCCGCATCCAGTGTACACAGCATCACTGATTATAATGAGTTCAATAGTATTTTATTGCGCCGTGCCGCTCGCATCCATGTGTAGACATGGTGTTACGATAAGGCAAGAAGTAGGATCCATGTAAATATCGGATCAGCTTTCCTGCGCTGGAGAGAACTCAAGGAGCGGGAAGGCCTGCAATCGGATGCCGAGATTGCTTTGTTTCTTCTCGATAGGTGAGTAACATTGGTTTTGCTTTGCTTCATAGAACTAATTGTTGCCTGGGTTGCGTATCTATGTGTGGGGCGGAGCTATCAAAATAGGGGCGAGACCCTTTTGGGGTAGGGGCGTGTTTGTTTTGGTGATTTGAAATATCAACATTGGCTACCAGAAATCACTTACCCCACCTTTAAGTGTATTATAAAGAAAGTTCATAGCAGTCAGTTAATAAATGAGAAAACTTTACTCAGTTTGGACATTATGTGGTGTACTGTGGCAACAGCACTGAAAAAAAACATTGGTGACTCCACAAGACGAAAAGAGGTTGGTGTCGATAACATACATTCATTCATCCTTTCATAATGTGGTAAATCTCAGTTTGAAAGACTTTTTAAACTTCTTCAAGAAGTGGACAACAAAGCATCAAAAAAGGTACTGGTATGCACCTCTTGCCTCCAGAGAACTGCTAACATTCTAAACGCCGATCCCACATTTAATATGACATTTCAGATTGGATTTATAGCATATCAGCAGAAATTCCCAAGACTACCTAGTCAGAGTGAAAGAACGACTTTCCAATATCTAGCCCTTTGGCTTTGCATCCATATTGATTTCTTGGAGCAGATTTTAAATCTTGTTTCTGTAGTGAACACGGGCCTGAGTGTACATACCCTACAGTGAGATTATTCAGATTTATCAAGATGAATTATTGACTCAAGATTAAATCGTGGAACACTGGGGTCTGTCTGTGATTCTGACTGATTCTTATACAAAGAACATTCTTCAAAATGCACATCAATTTTGTATGCATTACCGGCACACTGCAAAAATGGAATTCCAATAATTTAGCCCCAGCAATCACAGCACTAAATCTGATGTAAGAGTATGCTATGCCCATCAGATTCACACCAGTGTTTTGTGATAATATTCCTGTCTTTGTGTTCATGGTCTTAACGTATCAGCATACTTGACCAAATTTACATTTCCGACTTTGACTCCATTTGCTTAGCAACATGCTGATATCATATCAAAGATTTTTTAAGGCAAGTCCACACTGCAATCATATACTTCCTCATTCTTTACCATCATGCAAGCAAAGCTCATTTCTGCTTTAATAGGGAAAGACCAAAATCTCCAACACTACTGGCCAGCAATGGTATCTTTGGTTCTATTCACACACATATAATGTGTAGTCTAGTTAACATGCAAGCACATGTGATTTCATGTTTTTTTGTTTTATTTTAAATAGCCTTAAGCTTGGAAAATACTCTACATATAAATCTTTCCCAGGTCAGCCACACATGCAAACTCATACATATGCGACATGAGCCTCTTCATAACCCAGGAACAGAACATTTTTACCCACCGATAGAGATCTTCAACTCAGCCAAGCTGAGAACGAAATCTTGTGAACTGAAATGGAATTACCATTTGCTTCATCGCCTGCAACTCTGCCTCTAAAAGCAATTCCAATGCAACTCCTGCTGTGGAGCCAGCCGGTCTAGTACTTGCTATATTCACTGCCAAGAGTTTGCACTTGCCCCTATCTTAACGAATTCTTTCTTTTTCTCATTTAAGAATGAATATTTGATTTGTTGTATTACCACTAGTCCTTCCAAAGTTACTCCTCAGTAAACACAACAGATTAATCTAATACAGAAACATGCAACAAATAAGACTTGTGAACCCCTTGTGAAAAATAAGTATGCTTAATTGTACCGAATGTGCACTATTTCAAATCTTAAAAGAATATTTTAAAAAACTGCTTTGCAGATGATATAATATTAATAAAATAAAAGGTCACTTAAGTGTATTTAGAGACACATTTTACGTCAAAGTGCATTTTATCTATATGTTAAAAAAAACATTTATTTTGACTAAAGCACTTTATTATATTGTAGTGTGTTATTCAATATTATATTTAAAGTTACAAACATATTTAAATAGGCCTACCTGACAAGTTTCAATACAATATTTCAGTTCACCATGAATATTGTCAGTATATTTAGCAGTACACTGTAACCATATTTTAAGGACAATCTAAGTAATTATGAATTTACATATAAATATATACTTAGGTGCTACTTAAGTTGGTCAAAAATGCACTTTTAATGCTGCAAATTACATTTAAAACAATTGCAATTAAAATGTAATTAAGCGTCCCCAAAACATTACATTCAGTTCATATTTAAGCTTTTTAAGTATCTTCCATATAGTAAGTATACTAAATTACATCTTTCTCACAAGGGACAAACTAACATGTTTTACAAGAACCAAACAATTCTCAAATTCTGTGCATCAGTAAATCTGCATTTACTCTTTTGCTCATGTTTGGTAATCCTCCAACAGAGCTGCAGAACCTTCAGTTATTTCAGAGCCAAGAAAAAGAGCTTTAATATTCATCATATTCAAACATGTTCTGCTCTTCTAGTGGTTTTGTGCTGCCCATCCTCTTATTCCTTTATTTTTGGTCTCATCAAATGGTGCAGCTTAGTTCCTATTTATACGACCGATTCTCCTGCAGTTTCATTGGCCGTTTCCACACCTGCAGTGATTCTCTGCCGTGAGACTGCCGCTGCAAATTGCAACTGCTCCAGTTTTATATCCCTGTGGCACATCTCAATCTTCAGGTCCATCGCTATACACACTGTACAAAACAAAACTAATCTGTTACAATCTAGCATGTATTATTAACACTTACTGAGCAAAGTTTAGAAACTGACCTATTACTAACCTCTCAAAGATTAAGAAAACAAGGCTATCAATGCATTTTTTTTCTCAAAAGGCTCCTAAAATAAAGTATTCAGATCTTTTTTTATGCATTCATAAAGAATTGCTTGAGGATGTGGGAAAAGGTTAGACACGGTATCCATAAAGGTACACCTTAAAAATGGTAACCTAAAAATGGTAACGTCTAACTGGTTGTATTTGAGTCAAAGATATTATTTAATATTGCTGAATCGACCTAAATTCATTACTTCATACCAATAAAACTACATTTTATGGGTTTAATCAAGTTGCAGGTTACCACTTTTTTATATGGTTTCATGAAATGGTGGCAGGAAGAGTTAAAAACCAGTGTTGAGTGTCCAAGTCCAAGTCCAAAACCATATTTTCATGGTGTTGGTTTTGTCATGGACTAAGGAGCCTTTGAACTCGGTCTTAACTCAGACTCAATCCTCTTTTTGTTTCGGTCTTGACTGGGACCCAAGTCTCTCAGGAAAAAAAACTGCAGTTGTATCTTTTCAAAAGGTACACTGTTGTACCTTATTAACTCTTAAAGGGTGTATATAAGTACCTTAAAGGTACATATCAGTACCTAAAATGTAGATATTAGTACCTAAATTTAACATATTTGTACCTTTTGTACCCAGTGACAGTTTTGTACATTTTTTGATTAAACCTACTCAGGTCTTGGCAAGGACTCTTGAACAAGCTGGTCTTAACTACAACACTGGTTAGCATTTTGTTTGGTGTGACTGTATAAACAATTCTAATCTTTTTTGTGGAGCTCCATTTCAGAAAATCACTTTTGGGGTGTAGAAAAACGTCAACATATTTAGCTGGCTTTCTATAATTAAGTTGGAGAAGCTCCCTAAAGAGAATCTCTGGGTGCTATATCAGTTTCAGGGGTTTTGAAGTGCTCATGTTGTGTTGGTTGAGGTAGTTGCTGGAAGTTTTAAATGACTAAAATGAGGTCAGTGTAGACTAGGTGTGTAGAAGAACAGCATAGAGATTTCAAACTGCAGCTGCAAACTGAATTCCAGAGCAGGTAATGTGTATCAGTGGTTACAGGATGAGTATTATCAACAATATGCAAAGAGCTTTGCTTTGCCCTGTATCAGGAAAAAAAAAAAAGTATGGAAATCCCTCCAACACTGCTTGCCCTGGTTTACTGACTGCCATGAGAGAATAATAACTGACAACTATGAAACGAGTGCTTGTTGAGCAGATTTTAAATGGGAGAAGCTGTTTGGTTGTGCCTTGAAGCATGGCAAACCTTTGAGTGCGGCTATGATCACTGATCCAGAGAAAGATCAGAGCAGAGGTTCGCTTGAATAACTGAAGAGAGTAAAATGGATTTACGTGGGTTGATGGTAGCAATTAAAACTAGTCCATGTCGTACAGGATGTTTTTGTTCAATAAGTGGTCTAGAGGAGAGTAAAAACGAGCGGAAACAAGAGGTGACACATCATGGCCAAGGCTTCAACAAAGATGGAAGTACAGACATAAAGGGTACAAAGATAGCAAAGGTAAATAGAATTGAAGCCACTGCTGCTTGCAGAGGCAGTGTAACATTAAGCTCTACCTGGGGACAAACCTGTTGGTGGGCAAATAGAAACAGTATGAGGACACAATAGGGACTGAGGGAAGGGATTGTAATAGGCACAATATAACTGGGAGATCAAGACTTTGGTGGCTGTGAGCGTTGAGCATCATACAGGGGATGACAGACAAATCCAAACTCACTGGAAAAATGTGACTGAAGCGAAATTTCTGCAAAATGTTCTACAATGTTGCTTTCGGTGTTGGGAGTAGTTACATAATCAAACCACATTTTACAAGTAACTAGCATTACTTTTAAATTTACAACAAAATATCTTAATTATGTTTTCAAATAAGTGAGTTACTTTGTTTTCCCATTTATTCACTGACACCTCTCCTGTCCCTGTGTTGAGTGAAATTGGGAGTGAGGTGCAGATGCATTTCCTTCAGTCTGAATATTTGATTCCTTCAGCCTTCGCTTCTGGTGTGAAAGGGCCGCTACAGTTGCCAAAAAATAACCTTTTGGTGTTTTGTTATTAAAAACAAATAAGCAAGCCCAACCTAGCTGACAAAAATTAACGCAAAAGTAATGCAATTACTTTCCATACAAATGTAACATAATTAGTAATTAGTACAATATTGTAATGTGTTAATTTTAAAAGTAAAGGTCATTGCACACTGAGTCCGAAATTTTCGCATGCGTTTTTCTGTTTTTTTCGTATTCCCCATCCTTTCCTATCAAAATGCATGCTACGGATGCAAAAACGCAGAAAATCTAACCTGATCCGAATTTTTTTTGATGGACGAAAGTTTCGAAGGCAGTGTGCAAACGTGATTGACACAATGTGAGGAATTTTTTTTGATGGACGAAAGTTTCGAAGGCAGTGTGCAAACATGATTGACACAACGTGAGGTCGTATTTATTTTTTAACGTGCGAAAATTTCAGACGAAAATGACAATGACCTTGACTTTCCCCAACACCAGTTGCTTATTTCATGTGTTTCGACACTTTCAATGTGAAAAGTCTTATGAGTGGTTAATACACTACTACCTTTTAAAATCGAGTATTACCTACCTAAAACCCATCCTAAATCTAGTTTGATAGTGTTAACAAAAACAAATGTGAGATAAAAATACATTTTCTGATGAAACCATGCCATTTTAGCTCAAGTCTTTGACCTCTTTTAGCGTGACTCATGTTTCACTGGACTGTTCTTATTTATTTTACTATGTGAGAAAAAAACATTTGGAGCTGGTTATGTGATGCAAATGTCAAAATGGATTAGTTTAGAAATCACGCACTATGGTAAATAGTGTTTTGAGGTCAAAGCATAGTATTGTGCAAGTACCATAGGTCTTTATTTATTAGCTATCTGCCCTGTAATTATAATTTATGCGATAATTTGATATCAATATTTTATCATTTTACTGCCTCTAGTGTTAATTTCAGCTGGAAATCACAGTGAATTGTATGTAAAAGTTTGTTTCTGGAGTTTTGAAAAACTGTAGGTAGAGGCACATTTTCCCAGTGAGTTTATCATGAGAAATACTGTCATCATCACGACACATGAATTTATAGGATTTCCAAAGGTGCACAAGACAGATGGGAAGCAGTAGGAATCTTTGAAGGTCCACTGGTGGCCTCTAAAACCTGGATTAACAAGTCTTTGCTGTCAAGTGCATCTAAAAAGTTCTGTGTGAGGGTAAAAATGGTTAAATAATGACAAGTGAGAATAAAATTGTCACACGGATATTTTTAACTAAAGTGATCTGGACTACCATCACTCTGTTGTGTTGCAGTTTGCAGGAAAAAGGATGTGGGCTGTGATATGGCGGCCCACTGGACAGAAACCATAACACTAATTATTTGTTATTGCTGGAGAAACTCCAAACTCCTGGTATTGCAAGCGACAAGTACTCCATAGCCTGGCTCCCCTCGTGTTGCTATTGGCAAACAAGAAAGTCGCAAAACAAGCTAGCAAAAAATCCTCTGGTTCCGTGAAGGATCTTTTTCATCAGGTGAAAATTTTTGCAGACTTGTGGGTAGGAGTAACGTGGGAACGACCTGTTCTTACTCATTATGTTCCATTCACAATTTATTTCTCTTAACGACAGATACAGGCTCAGTATTATTGAAGCTAAGCGGACAAAAACAGAAACACTTTCAAAGGTCTTCAAAGTGTTTCAATGGACAGTGATATAACAACACACTGTATGTCTTTAGGAACAACCTTGAAACATGAGATATGAACTTTAAGCTCTGTGCTCAGCATGTAAACAAATATAGATAGCTGTAATATGCTCTCCTTTGTCTCTCAAGGTCACGTATGTCCTTGATAAAGTAGGCCTGCACCGGAGGTCATGGAATCAGCACTGGAGCAAACCAATGGTCAGCACTACCGAAGGACAGCATACAGCCTCACTAATGGGAAACACTTGCCACTTTCAGTGTCTTTAAGATTTAGGTTTGATTAATTCAATGTGCTTGACCTAATTTGAAGTGGAAATTCCATCGAATGGAGTCATAACCTGCCCAAAATTGCAACTTGTGATTCAAACAATGGTGTGCGTTTGGGGCAAGGCTACCTGCTTGAAAAATGACAAATTGTGTTTGGAAATTTTTTTACAGTTCTGTTTGGTCCTGTAGAGGCATTATCCTTAAGAATGACACAACAAATTATAACTTATTTTAAATATTTGTTTAAATAAATATATAAATAAAATAAAAAAGAGTGCATAGGTCTGGATAAAGATGCATGTTGTAAGGACTTTTTGTTAAAAGGTATTTGTTCTGAATTGAAAATGGAAATGGATTTACATATTCTATAAGTATAATTATTTATATATAAGATATTCTGCATGCAGCAAATGTATGAGCACTTTTAGACCTTTTAGCTCTTTTTTTTCTGTTGCTCTTGTACTCCTAACACAGTAGGGAGAAAGGCTTTTCATCTTGATAGTCTTGCTGTGCTCATTAAGAGCGTGCCCTGGTGAATTGTATTGTTTTTGACCAGACAGCTCTTTGTTTTGACTTTGTTTATGTTGTGTTATGACCCGATCAGCTCTAGTTGTTATTGTATCTCTCTGTGGCACATCATTGTTAATATTTGTTAATGAGTTAATTGTTAAAGGCAGTGCAGCTCTCTTTGTCTCTGCTGCATTTCTTCTCTCAGATGCAACTCAATTAAATATGTATGTAGTCCAATAAACAGATAAAACAGAAAGCAGTTATCAAAAATACTGAAGCTAAAAAATACAAAAGATTACTAAATAGCTATTTAGCTATTGGTTAGTGTTATTCAAATGCCTGCACGGCCTTGGTGATGACAGCTGAAAAGTTGTTTTGGTTCTCTTCAGGTGCAGCAAGTTATTACATTTTGATAAAATGCTTTTTCTTTGGACTTTATTGCACTAAAATGCTGTGCAAAATGAAAGCAGGAACATATACTGTTAAGAATGTGCAAGATTTAAATATTTAAATGTTTGATATTTATTAAATGTGATCAAATATTATCCGAAACATCATTTAATGATTTCTATCTTATTCTTAAAATTAACAAAACATTAATTTGTAAAGTTTTCTCTTGACGCTAGAAGTTTATTTGTGATTGCAAAGGCAAAGATGCAATGTTTACAAATGAATAAGCCCTAACTTCATTTTTTTTTTAATTATTAAAAAATGCAAGATCATACAAACTACATACTACATGCATGCTACCCTAAAAATAATCTAAATTAACTGTTTTTATTAATGTCAAAAATATTGTCAACATCACTGAATGCACCTAAATACATTGATTTATACCAAAAAGATAACAATTACAAGTTATCACTTTTTACAAAGAAATTGTTGTTTATATATTATTGTTTATGTTAGATATCTGAATGTAAATGTATCAAATGCTTTGAAATATAAACAGTGTTTGTTAGCAATAAATATAAAATGTGTATCCAAACGTGGAGAGAATTGTGTGTGAGAGCGAGAGAAGGGCAGCTGAAGTCACAGAGGACGGTGGGACAGTGGCTGAGAGCCAGATGTTGTCACAGACAGCTGCTTCCTAATGCAGGGACGGAGAATGTGATGACACATGCAAAAGACAGTAGCGCTCGTTCTGTTTTCCCATCTCCCCATCATCCCATTCAACATCATGTATTTTCTCTGCGCAAAAAGAGAAGACGTCACTTGTCCTAAACGGCTATGGATGCAATATTATTCACAAACCTGTGCCACTTACACACCCACAAGAATATATCCCACTGGAACTAAGAGAAATGCAATCTTCCGCACTATTTTTATGCACACGCACACACACACACAACATCCAAGCGCTCAGCAGTGAATATCAGTGTATAATGAGAAACAAAGCCACCATGAACAATAACAGCAATAATAAAGCGTACCATATCCATGCATCTCTGCCAATTAACATTGCTGCTACTATTTTTAACAATCCCATGGCAAATAAATGTCTAGTTAAATGAAAAAGTGCAAGATATCATACGATTTTAAAGAAAGCATATTCTTTGCAATATTTCAAAACGTGCAATCATTTTGCAGTTATGTGTTCACAACAACAACGAAGTCTATAGGGTAAATACACACAGGCTACTTTCTTACACAATCATGTGCGAAATGCATTCTAACAATTAAAGCGCAAAAGCTGTGAATGTTTGTTTGCAGGCTTCAAATAATTCCCTTGTGGCACGAAGCATACTTACCCACTCCGCTAATTGCAAACCATGCACAGTAATGATAAACTAAATTTGGAAAATCTCTCCATTATGTTACATTAGTTCCACAGTTTAAGGCAGCATCTGAGGAAATCAGTTAAGAAAACAGGACTTGAAGGCTAAATTTTGCTGGGGTGTGTGATTGTGTGATGTGTTTTCGGTTTGTGCTGGTGTCCTGGAGTGAGAAAAAAACAGCTTATTACATCACATAATTAAAGGAAGCCCTGGGCTATGCAACGGAAATCCCTGAGGTGCATTTGACATTATTTGATTGTATTGATTGAGACTGGAAAAGAAGCACATCAGACAGGCCTCACCCCAGAGAGCAACAGCCTTTGATACGAGTCTGCTGACGTTTCCCCACTCGCAGGGAAATTTCCTCTTTCATTGTTGACCGTAATAAGACTGAAGCGAACGTGCTCGCTCCTATTAAAACTACAACTCTATTAAGAAAGCGCCTGTGACTCAGTTCTGGGAGGTGATGCTGAGCTTGGATGGCCTTCCTCAAAGCATTCATTAAATGGTTGCTAATAGCAACATGCAAGAGAACATCTATGCAGTGAAAGCCTACTCTAAATCATGTCTAACTTTTTCTGTGACGTTTCAGATATTATTCAAAGCAAATACCACAATAGTACAATCCAAACCTGAAATACACAGGTGCCTAATACACACTCAGTATCCTACTGTGTATATATTAAACCGTCAGTGTTCTCAGCACTGAAAAAAAAGGTAACCTAAAATGGTAACACGTTACCATTTTTACCATTAACTGGTTTTATTCAAGTCAACAATATTCCTAAAAAAACACTGATACATGATTTTTTTTTTTTACCAACACAACTCATATGGGTTAAATCAGGTAAAAATAGCTTTTAAAGGTAACAATTACAGATTACTTTTATTGCATTGAATATTATTGTAACCTGAACATTAGAATAGAATAGAATAGAATAGAATAGAATTCTTATGACCTTAAGCAATAACAGAACAAAACATGCCATTGCAATACCTCACAGCCAGACTTTTCTCCTCATGAAACATTCAGAAACAATATGGAACAAGAGAATATGCAGCAGCATATTGTCTTATGCATAAGATGCAAAATGCAACAGCGTATTGTACAGTGTTTGGAAGGGCTTTTGCATTCGTCACAACCCGTACGCAACTTTTGCATGGGTGATTGGGGCTCAGAAAGTTCTGTGTTTGGAAAAGTAGCGTTCCCTACAAATCCGCACTGACTTTTAACTCTTTTTACGGGGGGGAAGTCAAAGTAAGATGGCATCTTTCTTTTAACATTCAAGCTTTGGGTGATATATAATAATGCACAGAGAGCGGCAACCCTAAAACAACAGCAGGAGCTTCACGCGAACACGACAAAAGGCGTCTTATTAAATGTATTTTTTTTTTTTTAAAGAAGACTCTTACCGAATCTTAACACATGTGGCATCCCGTGAGAATATCCCACACACAGTAAGAGCAGCAACAGCCCAAGCCATCTCTGATGAGTTACCAGAGGAGAGCACATCTTCATGATGCCTGCGATACACTGCATGTCATTCCCCTGGATGGATAGTTAGATTCCCACTTATTTCTGCTTTGGAGGTGTTTTTGTCAGCGATGTGATCACGGCATGGTCACTGAGACAGAAGAGGACACTCCATATCAGCGATGCTCCGCATGTCCGTCTCACTGCGCAAAG
>JAFVLL020038197.1:0-13925 GCA_021397915.2 Tor tambroides | reverse complement strand
TTCCTTCATTTTTATTAAAAATAAATGCTTTTCTGATGTGATTTGAAATTTGAAAAGGGAGAAAAAAAGTTTGCCAAAAGGCGGATTCGAACCCGAGTCGATCGCGTCAAAACTAAAATGACACTCGTTTTATCATCTGCGCCACTAGAGATAATAATTAAGATTTGTCTTTTATAATATTGACTAGCGGAATCACACGTGGTGGGCGGAGTTAGTGCAAACAGACACTCAGTAATATTTTTTCTGGGGGAGGACCCACCCACATTTATTTTGCTTCCGACGCCCATGGCTGAAATATAAGTGTAAATGTCAGTGTTGGGCATATCAGCGTTGTTGATGTTTTCTTTGTGTCAATCTTTTCATAGGGCTGTTTTCATCATGTCAGCTGAACTCTCCATCCTCTGTGCAACCCTCCTGACCCTGTGGCCATCTTGCAACTGACATTCCAAAATTACTTTTGTACTAGCTAGATAATTATATAGATAGACAAAACAATAGGTTAAGAGATAGACAGAACGGAATGGAGGTCACGTGGATAGAAGGAAAGAAAGACGGAATGAAAGAATAATGACAGATGGAAAGTAAAGACAAGACAAACCTATGACAGCTTAATAGAAAGACCAAGAGATGGATGGATGGATGGACAAAAGTATAAAAAGATTGATGAATGTATGGACTAGGAAGAATGACAAAATGATAGATAGATAGATAGATAGATAGATACATAGACAGATAGATACATAGATAGATAGATAGATAGATAGGGCTGTTTTCATCACGTTAGCTGAACTGTCTGACTCTCCTGACCCTGTGGCCATCTTGAAACTCACATTCCAAAATTACTTTCACACTAGCAGGGAGAAGAAAACTGCATGCAGTCCCCTGACACTAAAGAACAGTTCAAAATACGTCCATTTCCCCAGGCAACTTGCGCTAAATTTGGAGGGAAAAGGTAGTAAATCTGTGCGCCGTTTGAGATAAATTAGGCTCAGAAAGGACCAGACTACAGCTTGGGTGTCATTGCGTCAAAGGTTACCGATGCAGAGTTAACGGGGTGAAAATCAATTACATGCCTGGTTCACCTAATTGATATCTACCACAGCATGAAGATAACACCCAAAGCATTATATTTGTATTGAGTGTGAGTTAAAAAGCCTATTTATATTCAAGAGGGTGAGGAAATTTTGATGGGAAGCACAACCTGCAACTTCAAATGTAAGATTAAACTGTTTATTTAGAGTGAAATGCCAATGACTGGGGCTGTATGAATGAGCCCAGACGGACTTGTTACAATGCAGGTGCGGAGCCTCTTTTATGAAAACCCAGCAGACCTACAACATCAAACATCAGAGGGCTCTGATACAGATGGCTTTTTTCCAGAGCTTCTGATCCTGTCTTCAGTCAAGTAGCCAAGACGAAGGAGAAGCCTAACACCTCTTCACCTTTCAGGACATACAGTAGACGGTCACTCCCTCCTCACTGATGCCAGAGATGGTATTGACTCTTCTACAGGGGCCCAGAATAAGAGTGCATTACTGTGATCATAATCAATACAGCTGCAGAAAGATTTGACACTCTTGATTGGACATGCTATGAGAAACACAGGGCCATTTTATCACTGTGTAGGTCATGTGATCTAGCTAAAGAAGGACATTGTGAAGCAATAAATCTTCATCTCAGTACATCAACTATCTCAATATCTCAAATAATTCAACTAATTAAAAATATATTTAAAAAAAACAATTCATACATATTGACAGATACCCAAACTTGAATACAAGTATACTATGATGAACATGTTTTTTAATTTTACAACTAAAACGACTTTGATATATTTTGGGGTCATAGAGAATCATCTTATTATAATGAGACTCATCTTCATGGTAATGAAGAAAAAACCTTAAAAGCGGAAATTTATGAAAAGAATTCCTTCAGTAGTTTAACAGCCTTTTTTTATTTCTTAAGGAAAAAATCATACAGTGAAGTAGTTCATTATTCAAATATTAGGAATAGTCTGACAAATCCAAGCAATGTAGTGATTCATGACACACAAACACAAGAAATAAATAAATAAATGCATACGTGTGTGTGTGTGTGTGTGTGTGTGTAGACAGTGCCTTGCAGAAGTATTCATTTTTTTTACGTTTTGTTATGTTGCAGCCTTACGTTAAACCACTTTAAATTACTTTTTTTCCCACAACAATCTGACAAAGCAAATAACAGGTTTTTAACATCTTTGCAAATTTATTATACATAAAAAACATAAATGATTCCATTGCATAAGTATTCAAACCCTTATCTGGGACAGTTCAAATTTAGCTCAGGAGCATTCATATTGCTTGTAGATGTTACTACGGAAGCACACACGCATGGAATTTCATTAAATCGACACTGTGTTCTCATTTGGCAGAAACGCAGCTCTTCCTTATCAGCAGATTACCTATGAATGAGCTCTATTCTGCGTCCATCAATCTGGGGAGCTTTCACCTCTGCTCGGAGATTGTAGGGCCGGAGATAAGAGAGTGGGCATGACTATGCAATTACACACTTTATTTTATTTTCCATCCAGGGTGGAGATGAAAAAACCCCATCTCGGACTCCAAATCGCATTATCGCCGTCAGGGAATTTATGACACGTGTTTAAGATGAAGTGAGAAGATAGGAGGTTGGCAAGAAAACGTTTCAGCACAGCTGAGATTCGGAAAAATTTCAGCGTGCTACCGTAGAGAGCTGATCGATGGCGGCTCAGATGGGGTCACAGGGAAGAGAGAAGTAATGCAGCCACTCTGAGACAGATAGGGGCGGCACTGGGATCACAAGGGTGGAGAGATAAGCCTTTGCCCTCTTTTCAGGTCAAGACCACACAGTTGCACAGCAACAGCAGGGCTCTTAAAAACACCACCCTGCTCCAATCCGCAGGCAGCTTGACTTCTGCCAGGGGCTCCCTGTGAGTCAGTCAGACACACGGAGAGGGGAATGATTGGCGTGATACGTTTAATGGGATTATAGATTACTATGTGACAAATGCAGCTTTGGTCTCATAAATAGAGCAAACACCCAGCCCCGGAGATGCCGTACGTTTCCGAAGGATCAAATAAGGTCAACGTTTGTTCTACGTCCACAAATCATTAAAATGGAAAAGCTATTGGGCTGTTGGCAAGGTGTCAGCAGGAGGGATGGAGAGAGAGGGCCATGAGAAGTGAAAGAGAGGAAGATTTATGCATGAATAAATCAATTGTGAATGCAAATGTGCTGAGCAGCCGACTTATGCGACCTAGGGAGGAGTCCAACTCCCTCAATTATGCAATTATGATTCATCAGAAGAATTCTCACTTAAAAACCTGAAAATCAATGATATGCACTGTGCACTGGGCTCCTACCAGCCCAGGGGCCAGGATCGAGCTTCCCAGTAGGGCAGTGATACTCAAATCTGGCTCGCGAGATCCACTTTCCTGCAGAATTTAGCTCTAACCCTGATCAAACTCACCTATCTGTGATTTTCTAATGATCCTGAAGACACTGATTAGCATGCTCAGGTGTGTCTGATTAGGGTTAGAGCTAAACTCTGCAGGAAAGTGGATCTCGCGAGCCAGATTTGAGTATCACTGCAGTAGGGTCAAACAAGCATAAAGTGCAACTAAATCCCTCTCACACACTTCTATATATGCTTAAAAACCGGTAGGCTAGGGCTGTGTGAAAAATCCCTCTCTTCGATATTAAAATATTGTAGCTCATTAAAAAGGTGTAGCGATTTCATACGACTGTATTCCGTGAACTTTAAAGAGATTACTCAAACATTGTTTTATTCCATGCACTGGGCTTTCACCTGAAATCTGCTTGAGAAACTGCTGAGACAGGAGCCCTAAAACTGCATTCTAAACTAATGAAACCTTTACTAACATTTTCATGGCTGAGGGGAGTGGAGGCAGCTCATCTATGCGAGACTTATCAGCTGAACAAATCTGTTTCCAATACGCTGCGTCCAGGCTATTTAGATCACGAGGGTGTTTGTATTTTGGTTAAAAATAACAAGCCAGATGCTACGTTCAGAGAGTCTATGGGCACAACAGAGGAAATGTTGATTGGACAACATTTTTAATTTACAGGCATTCTAAAATATGCAGTAGGGGAGACTGGTTGAAGCCAAACGTAACAGTTGAAAAAAATAACAATACCTTGAAGCAAAATAGTGCTACTGCTACTACTACTACTACCACCTATGGACTACTTGCAGAACTACTTCGGCGTTCTGTTTATCACAGCTCGGGAGGTTCTGGTCAGCGTTCAGTGCACCTACATACATACAGTTTCCAATTTGAATGCAGATTATTACTACGTTTTAGGGCTGGCAAATTTTTTTAAAAAATTAACCATATTCTCTTCGTTAACACGAATTATCTTCAACCTGTTTGAATGTTCCTATAAATATATTACCCTTCTAAATGTGCATTCTTAATAAATAAATATATTTCTCCACTAACCTGCCTATTCCAGTGTTTAAAATGGCTGAATGAATGTGCATTAACTGCCTTAAAGAAATCTAACAATGTTAAACATTTAACAAATTTTAAACAGTAACACGTTGATAGTGCCACTACTTTGAATATTCATATTTTGGCATTACATACAGTGAAATTATTATGAATGAAAAAGTGACACAGAATAGTGACTAACATATTTAATACAGATAAATACAGAGAATTATTATTATTATTATTATTATTATTATTATTATGCTGTTTCAATCAAGAACCAACTTCAGCCAGTTTCTTTAAATCAATAATGCTCATTATTCAAATGTCAATATTAAATATATATACATTTATTCCATTGTTCATTTCTTCACTATACAATTGTTCAAACTTCACAGACGTGATAAAATATTTAGCTACCAGTAAAAGTGTTAGCAACTGTCATTCACATTACTTTTAAAATCAACAACCTTGAGATAAAATAAATATTAGTTTGAATTCAAAGGCATCAAAATTTTACATACAAAAAGAATTTAAAAATTCAACCACGAACCACAAGTGTTTTTCCTGTTGACAACTGCACGCAAAATGACACGATCGCTCTACTTTTCCTCAGGCAGAAAGAAAACTCTTCTGAGCATATGCTAAATAGGTGTCATCACTCTAGCTTGTTTGTGATTGAAGAAATTTAATGTTACAATTGCCTGCTAAAAAGCAATCACTGAAACAGCTCAACAGAGGAGAGAGAATTTCATGACTATGAGACGTTTCACACTATACTGCAAGAAGAGCATGCAGACTCTCATGAGCGTCGCTTTGTACTCAATTTTAACCATTTTGAAAAAAAAACAGCCCGGGAGATAAGATGCCAGTATTTTACATTTCAAAATAAAAACTAAAATAGCAACAAAATCGTTATGCTTAGAAATGTTCAAAAATTATTTAAACCATTTCTAGTTGCTATTTTTTTACATACAGATATATCCTCATTAGACAGTAAATTGAGGGAGCAATCACTCTTCCTGACCTTGTGTGCTCAACTGAACTCATTACATATTTAATTTGATAACTCTGTTCCTATATCTGTCACTCTCAGTCCTGACATTTTGTAGGTCAGTGGATAAATGTATGCAGCAGACCATTGTTAAAGTATGATGCACTTGTCTAATGCTAATGTATTCACTGTAAATAGGTGTTTAGTGCCTAATACTATCATTTTCATTTTAATAAACCAAAAATGCAGCTATATATTTTATATTATAAAGTAGCATAATAGAGCAAAGTGTATAAATCATACCCATGGTAATTCTCAAAAATTGTGCGCACACACAAAAAAAGTTTGACTATAATTAAACAGTGCAAGTAACCCTCAAAGCCGGAAAGCAAAAAATGTATTAATTGTTTAACATAACTCAAAACATAATGCAGAATATTTACATGAATTTGCAGACTATCAGGGCAAAGTTGCTAATAAGCATCACAGCAAAAACTGAAAACAGATGTCACAAAACCACATGGGAAGACAATTCTCCAAAACTCAAACTTTAATGAGGATGATGGACCACTACTAAAAGATGGCACTGTGGGGAAGAGGGGAGTCTGAAAAATGCTAGGCCTGTGCTCACGATTCTGGCCTTTAAACAGAGGCCTCCTGCAGGCTTCACCTCTGATGGCCTCATCGATTTGATGCAGGCGCCCAACAACTGGCTGATATGAAAGACACTTGTGTTATGAGGGCTTTCTATTTGAAGGGCAGCGTTTATGTGGAATAAGAGCCTTGAAGACAATATTTGCTTGGCCTTACTCTGAAAAAAATTAAATAAAACAAAATGCAACAAAAAAAAAACAAAGCACCGGCCCTGTCCTCTTTGTACAAGATTGAATAATGTAATCGTACACATTTCTGTCAACAATTCCTGTCGCTAGAAGAGGGACCTGTCTTATTCCCAAGGACTCAAATTATGATTCATCTGATTTCACATCATGCAGTGTAGAATATTCATAACCGCCTCATTATTCATTGAGACGCTAACATAAATGTGTATGGACTTATAAGCTTTTTGACTGCTTTGATCTTTCAAGGAGAATGGATTGATTTATTAGTGACTGTTGAAAATTTCAACTTAAAAGAAATCTATATGCCATCTTTTACAGGAAGGAGGTATCAAGGACATTCAGATGTTAGAATCCTTCACCAAAAAGCACTTAGGTTTGGCCATTACAAAAGAGATTTAAAATGGTTGGCGGATGCATTATTGCATTGCACAATCGATACAATGCATTGTTTGTACACGCTAACTGAATTGAGCTGTATTGTGAAGAGTGAGTAGAGCACACTGCAGGCAAGAAAGCACTGCACCAAATCATTTGATTTTTTTATCGTCTCAACAGCATCAACTGTGCATGTTTCATATCTAGTTAGCATTAGAAAGAATAATGACTCAATAATGAACAGTTAAACATCCAGTCATGTCAAGCTCTGGCCTAAGCATGAGCACACAATCCCATTTATCTCAATGACTTCCAAAAAAAAAGTTCCATTTTCTCATAAGATCGGATTGAGTTCAAGTCAGACTTCCACTGGCCTAGCTGCAATTTTCCTGCTGTTTATTTCAATATTTTGAGTGGAATGAAACGCAATATCAGTCACTGAAACATTTTTTACCGATAAGCATAAAATGCAATGTGCCTGATCACTCCATGAGCTTTTTAAAGCAACATTTTTAATGCAACATAATGAAGAGAAAATGATGTGTATTTTCTTATTCTCGTGCTTCTGATGAGAATGATGGGAGCTGTAGTTTTGCGTCACAAGTCCGTCTCCTCATAAATCAGCTAAATGAGCAATGTTTACTAGCAAGCTTCACCACTATTTGTCTTCAACGCTACATAAAATGCAAACAAACTAAATAGTACTAAATAATATTATGATCATTAACAATTTGCTTCCATCCAATGATTTACTAATTCAAAAACCTCTAGCTAGGGGTGGGCCATATGACTAAAACATATCACAATATGAATAATTTTATTCACGAAAATGGTTTATCACAATGTAGTTACTTTGGCTAGAAATAAGGCCAAAATTTTAGAAGATAAGGAAATTTCAGAATTATATGTTTTACACAATACCAGCCTAAATAATAGAAGTAAAATGTAAATGCTTACTGAAGATAAGTAAATGGTCAATAATAAAAAAAGAACAAAAAATAACTTATTATAAGAAATTAGACAAATAAATACAATTTAACAAAGACAGAAATGAAACCAAAAAAAAACAATGTTGTTTTTTTAGGTAGGTCTGTCTATGTAACGTGGGGAGCGTGACAATGGAGTTGGAGGATCCAAATCCAAGGCTTTATTCATACACGTGGTCAAATCTGGCAGGGTCAAACACCAGCAAACAGTACAATCCAGGCAGTGGCAAAAGAGTATTCCAATAAACAGGCGAGAGTCAGGGCAGGCGGCAATAGATCAAGAAACTAGGAAACAGTCCAGGGTCAAAACTCAGGGAAACAAGGAAACATGGAAAGGAAAACACAGGAACTAAGAAAATGGCTATTCAATAATCAGCAATCAATAATCAGAGGGGCAAGGGACACATGGGAAATAGAGTCCAGAAACAAATGGCAAGAGTCCTGGGTGGGGTGCCCTCTAATGGAATTCATGGGCACTCCAGCTGGCGATCGTGACAGTCTAACAGAAGTAAGAAATACTACAGAAATTTAATAATCAAATGTAAAATGAAACACACACTAAAATTAAATACACAGTGATTCTTATTAAAGGTTATTCAGTCAAGAGTGATTTTATCTGCAAGAATTCTCTTTTTTGCGCCTTATCGCACTTAAACGTCTTATTGCTTTTAAACTTTTTAAAATCACTGGAAGGTTCAAACTGGCAAGGCTTAAAATTGCATGAAAATGATCAACTTTCATGATGACACAACACTGCAACATCACTGAAATAGAGATGATAATCTAAAATTTATACTGGTTGTCAAATTTCTACTGGGTTATGGTATCTACAGGTATATAGCCCACCCCTATCTCCAACTCAGAAACTCTAAAATTATGAATTTATGGTCCCTTTCATGTGCGATCGTCTTATAAATATGTTCGTTCCAACATGATTTGATTGCACCAAAACTCCTTGCAGCAGTTTGGCTAGTACTTTCAGGGGAATCCTACAGCAGCCAAGCAACTGCTTTTGAGATGAATGGGAATGCTAACGGATAGCTTCCCTAGGTATTATAAATGTGCTTACATAAATCCATTTGATGCTTTTAAGAACCACCCAAAAACTGGGCACTGGTGCAACATCTACTGTAACATAATAAAATATGTGATTTTTATGAAAAAAATTGATTGTCAAGATACACTACTTTTGAATGAACATCAATGGAAAAATTGCAATGTTTTTTTCCCCATGCATAATGGTAAATGTGCACCAAGTGCTGCCAAAGCCAAGCAGCCAAACCCTGACCCCCTGAGTAGTGCTGCTCATTTGATGCAAGTCTGAATCCAGCTTGTGCTGTTTCCTGATCCCGCTCCCTCTTGTTCTCTTGTATCAATAAAAGAGGCAAAAAGGCTAAAAAGCTTTTTTCCAGCAGTACTTCGGAATAATTTCCACTATTTGCATTCACAATTGGGTTAATACTCCACACTGGCCCTGTATCCTTTAGGTGAGGACACAAGAGAGGAAGTCATTTGATTTGTTTGCGCTTTATTTCTCTCTTAGAAATACAGTACACAGCGGCTCAGAGGCAGGCCTGCAGGAGATAAGCTAAGCCATATGAACAGTGCAGAATGAGAAGCCTCTGTAATGACCTCTCTCTCTCTCCCCTCTCTGTCGGGATTAAATTCAGGTCAGGGGAGCAAGGATACATATGACCAGCCAGACAGCATTCTGATTCACAGTCTTCATTTATCTTTATCACTGCAGCACATTGCAATATTTGCTTAGTCAAATAAGGACAGATTGGTCACACTGTTGCGTGTAAATGCATACACACACCCGCGGACACTCAGGAGATATGTTTCCAGGTTCTTACTGATCTTCAAGCCATCAACTGATTATAAAACCTTTAAAAGAGGTGGCAAAAAGCCATCCCCCAGGTTGCAAAGTGCTTTGCAAACATAATAAAAGCTCAGTAATACTTTTCATTTATCGTCTGACAACAGAAAAGGTTTCTGTGTGAAAAAGCGAAGCCTTTGGGATGACGCCATGTTTCTTGCTCTCCTCCTCCAGCTATGAAATGAAATGATCCCTCATGGTGATAAATGACTAGATCAGTGGACACTGCCTCATGTTTGTTTTAAACTTTATCTCCCACTTATTTTGACGCTTAGCAAGAGAAGCAGCTGTAGAATTAATTTGCACAGCCCGATATTCACGTCACACCATTAAAGTGAGAACTTTATTAGGAATTCACAGTCCAATACCCACTAGGTTGACACGGAAAATAAAAAAGCAATAATTAACTTAAGACACCAAGTTAATATGAATCCTGAACTACTTGAGCTTAAAAATTTCTTCAACTCACTCTTCAGAACTACATTCATTTTCAGCTATTTAAATGCCGCTTGAAATACATGCATTACCAAAAACGGCCTGGTGATCACTGAGCTTCGGCCCCGTGGTGATAACACATGTGACAAGCTAGCTAAATCAGTGTGAAAGCACTGTGCCTCAGAGATGAGTGGGAGAGATCCCTTCTTTAATGAGGGGCCATGATGTCCATCTCACTGACTGACAGAGTCTGCAATGATGTGGGGCTGTTAAACGAGAGAACGCTTGCTGTGACAGCGTTCGCCTGCCATCTCTACACAGAGGGCGATGAATATGCACAGGAGAGTCTGACTCAGTGTATACTAATTATTGATGGCAATGCACTGGTTTTGAGTTATTTATATTTTAGGATTGCAACAATAGTAATTCTGGCCAGTATCCATGCGTCTGTAATTATTTTCATATCATGGCCGAAAACCGATAAATGGCTGATATTAAAATTCCATACTATTTTGTATGAAGTCAATATAAATATAAATAATAAAAAATAACAATATAAATATATATAATAAAATTAGTTATTTAAAACTCTTCTATTGAATGTAGGCATCCAAATATTATAATGTACATCTAATAGTTTTGTTAAACAGGGTTATTATAGTTAACATTCTGTAAACTAAAGCCATAAAAACATTTCTGCTACCTGAAAAAAAAACCCGAAATAGGTCCCACTTTATATTAAGTGGTCTTAACTACTATGTACTTGCATTTAAATTCTACTTATATTTAAAAACTACCTGCATGAAATTACATCTGTAATTAATTTCTGTAATTACATTTATAATTACACTGTTGACCCATCTCTAACACCTTAACCCACCCTTAAACCTACCTATACCACCAAACCTGTCCCCAACCTTACCCGTATCCCACCCCAATAGCAGAAAGCGTTATGCAGTTCAGTATGAACACAATAAGTACATTGTACTTATTTTTGATGTAAGTACATAGTCGTTAAGGCCACCTAATATAAAGTGGGTCCCTGAAATAAAATATTGAACAAATTTAAACATTTTATTTCAGCTAGTTGCCAAGGCAACATTTCTCATTTTCATTTAGTTTAACTTGATGTACTAAAATAACTATATATAAAATGTATACAAGCTAGGTTTATAAAATAAATAAATAAATAAATAGACAAAAACTAAATTACTAAGACGTTAACTAAAATTAAAATTTAAAATAAAATCTAATTAAAAATATTAAAACACAATATCTATCATTTATCTCAATGAAATAACACTTATTAAATTAAATGTGCATTAAATAAAAACTAAAAAAAGGTTGAAATTAGCATGCACAATTAAATATCCAATTGACCCTTCGCGAAGACCCGCCTCCCTTAGTTACTATTGCTACAAGCCATGGCACTCTCACGCCACACATTATGACAATACACTCAAGACTAAGCAGGTTACTTTTGGTATACATTTTGGTTCTGAGATTTTGGTAGGTCTCAGCTTTCAAATATTGTCATTTTTTAAGAAATTCAAACAATAAATACCGTTTTGTGGCTCTTTAAATGTGTCGTAACAGATTACGGTAGTGCTGTTTGTCGGGCAAAATGGCGGATTCTGCGTTATGATTGGTCAGATTGCCTGTCAATCACATTTCCAGCGAAGAGTCCATTGACAAATATTCAATATATTTTAATAGACAGTGCGAGAAAGAGAGAGGGAGAGAGACAGAGAAAGAGAGAGCTGAAACTTTAGTTGAAGTCTCATGGTATGCACATGTTCCTCCTGAGCAAAATATGTCAGAGACCTCTCAACTCTGTCAAGATACTAAAGTCTGAAATTAGAAGTCAGAGATCAAATTCTTCCACGAGCAAATTATCTTAGCTGTGCTATCCACATTCACTTTATAGTGCTCTACTCTTACTGTGTGCCAAAACTCGTCTCATTTTATTTTAAAAGTAGTAAACATGTCAGCTGTCTAGTTTGTATTTATTGAGAGCAATTTTAGGAGAACCATCTGAGATGATACGTAACAAACATTCCAGAGATGTCTCTTGAGCTAAAAGCACAACCTCTGAGCTATATTATTTTCCTCTGGGCACTGCATCTGTTCTCTCTCTTCTCTATCTCTCTTTTGGCTGGGGCTTGAGGCGCTCCTCAGGGCAGTATCGTTCATTGTTTTTCTCCAGGGAGCGAGCTCAGGATCTGTAACGACTGGCCTCCTCTGAACCCCGAGCTCCTAATGTGAGCTGGGACAGCACACAGGGGCTGCGTTACTTGAGCGGAGTGCTATCAGACCGCGTTTGGCTCCATTGCCTCCCAGCTTGTGACCCACAACCAAAGCCTGGCAAAACTCTGCATCAATGCAGCACAGTTTGACATGCCCATAAACCAGCAACTCAGCATCTAGGTTTCTTCAATATAAACAGTATAACTGCAGTCTTTCAGCATTACAGTGTGATAAATGAATTGTGGCACTGATTATGCATGTACTTTGCATATATTTCAGTTCAGAATTAATTCTACCTTTCCATTATCAAATGATTTTCGGCAAACAGTTTTATCGGGCCAGTGTAACATAAGACGTTTGGCACCAGAAATATTTTATGTTGAAAACGGCACCACCTGACATTTGGCACAAGCGAGATCCTGAAGTTGACAGTGATTAATAATCGCACTGTGAACCGTGACACCTCCAAACCGCCTCTGAACACGTTTTTATCTACTGACTAGACGAAAAATGCATTTTCGACTTTCGCTAAATCAATTTGCTTACCTTTCCACAAAAATCGTGCACTAAAAGAAACAGTAATGTCGCCACTCCATAATTCTTTGTTAGATCTCCATATTTTATAAACAAGCAAACAGCTTATCCCTAAAGCTGCAGCGATAGCCTCAGCAAAGCCGACCTAATAATTGTAACGGCTCAAAAAGCTTTCGGTGGCGGAAGGGTGAAGCCTTTATGTCTCTATCAGAACATTTTTCAAATAGAAAGGGGTTTTAAGAATATGCTGTCTTCAGGCATAAATTAAGTCTGAGGACGCTTACTCTGGGATACAGCCCGGAGGGTGAAGTAGTCTAGCACTAAGTGCATGAGCACCGTGAAAGGATAGAAAGATTTTTCCATTTCATCTTCTCCTCCGGGCATGATTCTCTCAGTCTGATTTCTGACCCATGCCTCCCCTGTGCCAAGAGTGAGATTTATGGTGATATACGAGCAGGAAAAAGACTAGCGAGGGTGCTAAGACGAGGCACGCTGGGTGCCGAGGAGGTGACGTGCTATCATGGGGTGGTTGGATGAGAGATGTACTTTGGGACTAATGGAAAGAGAGCAGGGAAAAATGAAGTCCACTTTAGCCAGGAGAGTGACTGATTTAGAGTTGGAAGATAGGTGCGGTTATGTTATATTTGCCATTTAACCCCAAATATGTTGTTGCTAGGTTACAACCAAAACATCGCAGTGTCGATTGTGAGTGTCTGGAGCTCATTTGTACAGATCCCACTGCCAGACCCCATATCTCACTCACAGCCACCCACCCACACATATGCGTTTCACACAACGCAAAGCATCGCTCTGCACAAAGCCACACAAAAGCACAAAAAGGTAGTGCTGTTGCTAAGGCATTCGTTTAGAAATTCCAGTACTCGCACTTCCCATCACTCATTACATTTCTATGCCATCTGTTACAGCACCTTAGATCCCCCCCCCCATGGCAAAGCAACCATTCTCATCACAAACATGCTAATGAATCTGTATCCTCACTCCCACCGGTACAGCAAACAGTCAAACAGATCCTCACTCAAACAAGCATCATCAGCACAGGGATGAGACATTCTAAGATGAGACCCGTGTTCGTTAGCCGCACGGTGATTGACATAATTACACCCTAGAGTCAGAAAGATAGAGCGGGGTAATGCTATAATG